>JACGDI010005296.1:2236339-2256056 GCA_014898725.1 Jacaranda copaia
CAGTGAACTTTTGGAAGCTAGATAAGGTCTTGTGTGCAATATTTCTGGTTAAAATATATAAAATTTTGGTTTAAGCTATGGCCACCATTGATTTTGTTTTAACTTTGAAGTATTTGCACTAATAGAAAGTTTAATTCGAAAGACACTTTCTACTATGCAAGAACTTAGGAAGAGTATATGGATTTATCAAATTACAAGCTAAGTGGGGGATTGTTATAATATATAATATATATATTACAGCTTGAAATTTGAGTTTGAGTATAAGTGTGTTTGTCCCACATTGAAAAAATAAGAAGATCTCATCTATTATATAAAAAATAACACACTTAATAGTTTGAATTAAGACTTGGAAGGAAAATATAGAGGAAAGCCAAAAGCATATTATTATATATTTAAATTAATTCACTTAGCACTTGGCACTTGGACAAGTGGTACGTGCGACGTGCGTTTAAGAAAATATTATTTTCTTTTGCAAAATATTTATTTCTAGTAAGAAAATAACTTTATCCTCTTCTGGAGACGTATCCTTCTGAAGGATTGCAATTTTTCAAAGTTCATGTTAAAAGGTTGTATCATCTCAAGAAATAGTTAAAATCCATATGATACAACTATTAAAAATTATTATGATATTTCAGAAAATATGTCTTCTACTAATATAAATATAACTCAAAAGAAGTGCCAAAAGATATATATTCTTTTTTTTCAGAAAATAAGTTTGTCTTTCTTCTCTATTAAAATTTTCTCGTATATTCAAAGGCTTTCTAAAAGATCTTGAGGGAAATTTTTGAAGTTGCTATTCGTAGATTTGGGTGGTTTTGTTGTATTTTAGAAGTGAATTGCTATTTCAATCCGATAGCAAACACATAGTGGGGGCAATAATCACTTTAAGAAAAGTGTGTTCACGCCTCAGGCCACATAATTATTTAGCCAGTTCTATCAATTTTCCTAATATTCGATTGCTTGAGATAGTGGATAAACTCAAGGAAGCTGAAAAGCTTCCTTAGAAATAAGATTAATGAATCTCGTAATGAAAAGGTGAGGGATATATATCTTTCTTAATTGTGGGTTCATAAGTGACTACGTACATTTTGGTCCGTGAGAACGTAACTCTATGTTGCGCTCTGTGATCTCAGATGCAAATAGAACGATTTCTTGAGAAAATCAGTAAATTGAAGCAAGGAAAACAAGAATTGGAGCTTAAAATTGAGAAATTGAGTGGAAAGGCTGGAGAGCTTGAAGATTTGGAAGCATTGAACCTAACTTTAGTTGTGCAGGAGCGCATGAACTTCAGTATGCTCGAAAAGAATTGATTAATGTAAGTTTAATTTCTTATATTTTCCACAATAATTCATTCATCTTTGAACTAATAAAATTAAATATCTTCATTTGTATGATATTCAATCTAAACAACTACATATCAAACTGAGATGGGAGTGCTCCAGTGTTTAACCTCATACAGATCGACGGATGCCTACAATTAAAGAATTCAATAATAGCGTATAAATTATAATGCGAGGGTTTTACATTGATCTAATTGAGCTGCGGGCGCGGTTTCTAGGGTTTGGGGGAAGTAACAGAAAATGCTGCTACCATTGGTGTCAAGATAATGGGGAAGCTTGATCGCAAACCACTTTATGAAGCAATGAAAAGAAAGAATAAATTGGATGTAGCATATATGTACAGGCCATGAAATTGCGCTCAATGTGGCAGCTTCACGTTGGAGATCCCAAATGGCATCCTATAAGTGTGGTCGAGATTGATGGGAATTGGGAAACCTCAGGTACGGATATTAAAGACTAAATGAATTTGGGGCAAAACAATTTTACCTTGTGCAGAGAGAAGCGCGGAAGCTGTTCTGATTTGCTAACTCCCCCATCCAACATGGAAATAATGCAGTATTTCTCATGTTTTTGTAAATATGAAAAAGAAGAAAAATGCATACTGAATCTTTCATCTTCTATCATTTCAATTAAATATATATACATATATATATGCCATTTTTATTTAATTTTTAATTAATTATTTTTTTAAGAAAATAAATGAAATAGAAGATGAACTACAAATTAAAATAAAAAATTTAGATTACCGAAAAGGGAGAATTAAGAGAAAAATTACTACAATTTATTAAGATTTATGATCGATGTTGACAAGTGCCACCGGATTCAAATTATATTGTGAAATATTGAACAGCCCATAAAAGATAGAAACTTTTTGATTGACACTTTACAGATGGCTTAGGCCCAAACGGCAGAGGCAAACTAATTTCATCAAATCTAATTAATTAATAATTGAACAAAAGACTTTTGTGAAGCATCATATCTTGCGCATGAATGCTAAAAAAAATTCTGTTCACACACTCAAACATGCATGAAAGTACCTTTTTTTTAAGTTTTTTTATTTATTGTTTTTTTAATTTTCCTCTTTGCCCAGGCAATAATAATGGAAGAACATGAAAAACTGAGAGAGCTAAAGGAATGGTATGGTGACGAAGTGTACAATGCTGTTGCTAAAGCTTTGATAGAGTTTGAATGAGTATAACCCAAGTGGGAGAAGCGTAGTTCCAGAACTGTGGAACTATGCTGAATGTAGGAGAGCTACTCTTAAAGAAAGAGTTGCCTTTTTATTGAAGTATTGCTGTTTACTTTACCCCAGCCAAAGAGGCAAAAGTTTTGAGATATATCAAATTATTTTGTGCCTATAAATTGGCCGTCTGAATGTGAACCCTTTTGATGTGCCATTCGTTTCAAGTGGCAACATGTGTTTATAACTTCAACTTTTTTTGTGTGGGAGATGAAAGCCACGTACCATCATCTATCTTTCCCATTTAATTATCTCAACTGCTGCTAATATTTTTCATCTTCTTTGGTGCTGGAAATTATCCATCAATAGTTGTTGCTACTCTATTATAATTTGGGTTTGGGCGCACCCAGGCCAATAGTTAATGGATGCCCAATGGTTGCTAAACTTATAACTCTAATTCTAAATTGATTATATCATTAATGCATGTTTCATCTATACATATACATGTTAATTCGTGACGCAACAACGGCTTTACTCTCCCAACAACCATTCAGGACTTCACATATGCGGTCATTCTTGGTCCATGGTCTAGCAGACAACGATGAGGGGATGTTGCTTCATAAATTTGGTTTGGAGCTCATAAAGTAAAACTTACTTTATAGCTTTTTCTTTTATATATATGTATATATATATATATATGCAATTTGGTTTGGACCTCATAAATATATACAGTTGGATACTTGTTACTATGGTTTGGATAATTTTTAGATTTAGCTCTAGTATGATTTTGTTAATTTTGCCTTGAAATTTTGGACTGAATTGATAAGACGTGGAAGAAATGGAGTGAAATAGAGTGAAGTGGTCAAAATGGGCTTGAGAACACACTCGGCCTACGTTGGTAGGATGCTGTGCACTAGAGTGCGCGGCTGGCCGAAATAGTGGCAGCAAACACACAATGTGTGCTCGAGCTTGAGGAGTGACGCACTTGGGCATAGAGTAGACTGAAACTGCCCGCCAGGGCATGCTAGCTACTGGATTGCTGCGCCCTAACACAAGTGTTCCATGCCAGGTTGCGCGGTGCACAAGTTTTCTCGGCACAAACAGTTTTGTGTGCATCGAGTGCAAATCATGCACGCCCTAGCACGTGGCATAGGTATACTCGCAAAAAGTTTCAAGAGTTTTGTGATAAGGAAGAAGTTGTGAGGTATCGTATAGTTGTACATATACCATAGCAAATGGAATTATAGAATGAATGAGCAGGACTATCTTAGAAAGAGCTAGATGCATGCTCTGTAATGCTAGATTGTCCAAGAATTTTTAGGTAGAAGTGATCAACATTGCTTATTATTTGGTGAATAGGTCACCATTAACTGCTTCGGACTACAAGACACCAATGAAAGTTTAGTTCATGTCTCTTGCTGATTATTCAAATCTGAGAGTATTTGGGTGCCCAACCTTTGCTCATGTTCGTGATGGGAAGCTTGAGTTAAGGGCTAGAAAGTGCATATTTTTAGGCTATGCAGATGGAGTAAAAGGTTATTATTTGTGATGTAATGATAACAAGGGCTCCAAGATGATTATTAGCAGAGATGTGATATTTGATGAGTATGCGATGATAAAGAAGGTCGAGCAACTTGAAAGTAGTCAACAAAGCGTTAAGAAGAAAATGGAGTTTGAACTTGACACTCCACAAGTTTTAAAGGGGAAACAAAATGTGGTAGATGAAGCTAGCAAGAGTGCATTAACACCTAATTAGTAGCAGAAAAATAATTCACTACAAAACTATTATTTAGCTCACAATAGAGAGAGGAGACAGATCAAAACACCGTGACAATTTGGGTATTTAGATTTAGTTGCCTATGCTTTGAATTTGGCCAAGGCGTTTGTTAGTGATGATCCAGTTACATACAAGGAGACCATTTCTAGACCAGCTTATGACAAATGGATAGTAGCTATGAGTGAAGAGATGGAGTTTTTATACAAGAATAGCACATGGGAGCTGGTTGATGTACCTAAGGGTAGAAGATTATAGGTTGCAAATGGATCTATAAGCAAAAAAAAGGGATTCCTAGAGTTGAGGATACTAGATACAAGGCGCGATTGTTTGCTATGGGCTTTATTCAGAGAAAGGAAGTTGACTTTCATGAGGTGTTCTCCCCAGTTGTAAAACATACTTCCATTGGTGTTTCACTTGCCATTGTTGCTCTATTTGATATAGAACTTGAGTATATGGATATGAAAATAGCATTTTTACATAGTGAGTTGGAGGAATAAATCCACATGAGCCAACTAGAGAGGTTTGTTGTTTCTGAAAAATAAAATCTAGCATGTCTCTTGAAGAGGTCTTTATATGGTTTGAAGCAGTCTCCCAGATAATGATATAAAAGGTTTGATGCTTTTATTACTAAGATATGATATACTAAAAGCAATTTTAATTACTGTGTATATCATAAAAAACATAGTGATAACTTTCTTGTATATTTGTTGTTGTACATTGATAATATATTGATTGCCTTTGGAAACATTTCTAATATCAATGTGTTAAAAGCTTAGTTAAGTGAAAAATTTGAGATGAAGAATTTGGGCAGTGTAAGAAGATATTTGGCATGGAGATCATTTGGGATAGATATGCTGGATTGTTGTACTTATCTTAAACAATATTACATTGGAAAAGTACTAGAGCATTTTAGGATAGAAAGGTCCAAACCAATTAGTACGCCACTTGTAGTTCATTTCAAGCTTTCATAAGATCTATCACTGAGTATTGAGGAGAAGATGGAGCACATGTCTAATGTACCATATGTTAGTGCAGTAGGTAGCTTGATGTACGCTATAGTGTGCACTAGGGTAGACGTTTCACATGGAGTCAGTTTTGTGAGCAGATACATACACAAACTAGGAAAGACGTATTGGTAGACTATGAAATGGATCATGAGATATCTGATAGTCTCTGTAGATACATGTTTGAGGTATAATCAATTAAATTCAATTGCTAGGATTATTGACTATGTGGATGCAGATATATAAGAGATTTGGCTGAAGACGTGAAGGAAGGCATTTGGCTAAAGAGGCTAATTGAGGATACGGGTATGGATTCTGAGATTACTTCAATATTTTGTAATAATATAGTATCATACACTTGTCAAAAAGTTAAGCTTTTCATGAGAGAACAAAACATATTGATGTGAGGTATCATTTCATCTAGGATATTGTGTCTTAAGGTGTTATTTTGGTTGACAAGGTTGGGACTAAGGATAATCCAATAGACTTGTTGACCAAGGTTGTTCCAAGAATTAAATTTGACTATTACTTGGATTTAATTAACATTTATTGACTCAGATGACACGCCTTTTGAAGGGTAGGGACAAAGAAGAAAGATGGAGAATTTCAAGTCAAAGTGGATAATTATTGAATTTGCCTTGAAATTTTGGACTGAACTGATGAGACATAGAAGAAATAGAGTGAAATAGAACGAAGCAATTGAAATGAGCTCAAGAATACACCTTGATGCACATTAGTTGGATGCCGTATGCTAGGGCACAAGACTGTGCATGCCAGAGTACGCAGTTGGGTGAAACAATGGCAGCAAACATGCGTCGTGCACCTGAGTGCTAGGAGTGCCGTGCCCGGACATGGAACAGACTAGAATCACGACCCCTAGCTTGAGTTCCACGCACTACGATGCTAGGGCTACTAGATTGTTGTGGCCTAGCGTGAGAGTTTCGCACTAGGATGCGCAGTGCACAGGTTTTCTCGACATAAATAGTTTTGTTAATGCTGGGGCACAAGTTATGTGTGCGGCGTAAGTATACTAAGACTTGGACTCTTCGTTTTGTGGGTATTTAATTAGTTTCTTCCGAGACAAATTTAGACAAACCATACATGAGTACTTTTAACTATTTTTGAGATAATTTTTTCTTTAGATGAAGTTTAAAACGAGGGTGGTGCTATGTGTTCTCATGAGATTTATAAAACTTAAGTTTGTACTTGTCACCTTGATTGAAATCAATAAAGTTCTTTTCTTTGTTAGGTAGATTAGGTATATCGCCGAATCACATTAAATCTATTGTCAGTTTTCATTGAATTTTTTTACTATTATTTCATAAGTTTTGTTGCTAGATCTTTTTGAGTTTCAACATATTTCAAATCAAATCATATTTAAGGTTTATGCTTAAATTTAAATCTAGTGTGAGTATTGAGTAATTAAATTTGGATTTGTTCTAAATAATTGCCGTATATACGAAATATAATAAAAGTAACTATTTATACTGGCTAACCTGGGTCGTCTTCAATGTTTGTAGGATAGGTTATTGATAAAAGTAAGTCCAATAAATGTTAGTACCTAATACACAACAAAATCATATATTTGTCAATGGTACAATTTTTGAAGGTTTTGATTTCATGTAGCAACTTATTAGAGTAATTCTTTATCATGGTTTACTAATAATTCTTTCAATCAATGTACAAAAGGGTTCACAATAATAAAAGATGTTTCAGCCATGAATTTCTCAAACTTGAAAGAATTTTTATTTTAGTTTATGTAGTATGATTTTGGAGTTTGTTCAAGAGGAACTTATTTGAAAGTATCAAAATCTATTTTCAACTTATGATTTAGCCGCCCAAACTTATTTAATAATTTTAATTCTCTACTTGAAGTTTTAATTTAAAATTTACTCCAAACTCGTTTAAATTACAAAAATGCCTCCATATATTTTATTTTCTCTTTTTTTTTTGTTTAGTTTAGACATGCAAGCACTTTTTTCTCTTTGTATATATACTCAATAGTTTCTCTCCACTCCTCTCTTTCTCACGAATGCCTCTCTCTCGCAAATACATCAAGGTAATTTCTTTCTTTTTTGGTTTTTTCTGTCATTGACGAGCTGTTTCGTGATGGGTTTGGTGGCAAAGTTCTACTATTTGTTGTGCTGGAAAAAGAGAATAACTTATACAAGCTATAGAGAAATCAAGTATTCCTCTTTTCTCTTCTGTTGGAAAAGACTCAATTCTTTTTGCAGTGTTAGTAACAGTCAAGAACTCATCTACCTAGTGAGAAACTAACAACCAATACACAAGAGGATTTGGAAATGGGTGTAAGGTAAGATTTGGGATTGAAAAGGTATAGTGAGGAGGGGGTGGAAAATGAGAGTTGCACAACTTTTATGGGCCTTCAAGATTTCTCTTTACAAATAAAGAGGAAAGCAAAGAGGACTTGAAATCTAGGGGTGGCAATTGTGTCGGGTTGAGGTGAGAATATTATAAAATTTTGCTCAACCTGTACTCGGCTTGAAAAGTACTTAATCCAATAAGTCTCAACTCAAACTCAACTTAAAAATTTTTGTGGTAACCCAGGCCCACGTGATTTCAATTTATGAATTTCTATTAATCATTTATCTAAAAAACCTATAATATTTTATATTCAATTTAAATTTTTAATAAAAGAATTAACTTGCACAAAGATTATCATAAAAACCAACTTATCCTAAAATTTAGAAAAAATTCAACTTTATACTTTGGTAGCCCATTTTTTGTATCATGAAGCAAATTGATAATTGGATTTAAGATAATTTCCTATACAACATCAACAATAGTAATATTTAGTTCATTACAAACTGATTTAGAATTAAATTGTTAAAAACTAATTCCAGGTTATTAATTAAAAAAGTAAAAAACATAACATATTTTAACTTATAATTTCAACTATATCTCTTCATTGCCATTCTATTCTTCGAATTGAGGTTTGTGCCAAAGAATAAGTACATAAAAGTATTAATTCATAAAATATATACATAGATATATACTTTTTCTTCCTATCCTAAATATTTGGATTGTGCTAAGTCAGATTGGGTGGGGTTGTATCATGTTGGTGGGTTACTCGATAAAATTATTGTCTTTATCAAGTAACTTGAAACCCAACCTGAACCAACCCAAAATTTTTGTATTGCTTATAGTGTCTATCCAATATTGATTTAACCCAATAACCCCGAACCAAACTCAATAATATTGTATTGATTTGAATTGTGCTATCTAGTTGTATCAAAATTGCCACCTTATTGAAATCTTAAGAAGGGAAATCAAGAAGCAGTAAAAAAGTGTCAAGAACAATTATTTCATTGCATATATATAGCTATATACAATATATGGATATGTTGTACAATTTTTTTAGTGTGAAAAATAGTCATGAATGGCTGTTATTTTTCAGCTATAGGATATATTTAAATTTGGCGTTATTTTGTACTGTACTAAAAGTAAGAAAATAATACCTCATTTCAAGTAGCTAGCAATTCATCTATGTAGATACATACTTGATAACAAGAACAAAGTACTTCATTTTATGATATAGTGTTGTGTGGAATAAAGTATTTTTATACTTACTTATCGTATGACTTAATTTACTTCAAAGTATTAGTGAAAACAATAGATAAGATCATCTAAAACAATGAATTAAAACCATATTTTCTTAAAGTAATGGTGTGGATATGCACATGTTAAAGTGGCTAGAAAGACAACTACTAATTTAAAGTGCCATTATACGTGGTAATTGTTTCATTTCGACATCAACATTGTAGGAAAAAAATAGGGTTTCTTAGTTATAGCACTATAACAAGGACTATAATAATTAAATTGAATGCTATTTACTTAATTACTATGTATGAAAAAAATAATACCTCATATTAAAAAATTAAATACTTTGCCTATGTAGATTCATACTTGATAACATGAATAAAATACTTCATTTAAGAAAATGGTACTGTATTAGAGTGTTTTAATACTCACTTGTTATATGGCTTAATTTGCCTTAATTTATTTGTGAAAACAATAAATAAGACCATCTAAAACAATGAAATTATATTTTCTTCAAGTAATGTTATGGATAAATACGTGTTCAAATGGTTTAGATTACAACTACTAGTGTAAAGCACATTGTATTTGATAAAACAATTCAATTGAATGGTTAGCATTGCAGGAAAAAATAGAACTTTGTGGTTACACCAATATAATAAGGTATAGAATTATTAAATTGAATGATATCTAAAATTTATAAAAGTAATATTGCCCAATAGAAAAATAATACCTCATTTTAGCAAAATAGTAGTTCACTTTTGTAGATAAATACTCGATTGTAGAAATGTAAAACTTTATTTTTAGCATCTTATAGTACATTATAGGAATCATATACTTATTTATACATGACCTAATTTGCCTTAATTTATTCATGAGTCAACATATAGGACCATTCCAAAATAATCAAATCATATCTTCTTCAATAATAATTGAGATACACACTTGTTCAAATGATTAGGAATACAACTACCAGTGTAATATTATTAATAACATTAATTTTAATGTAAATATAAACGATAACATTTTTAATAATATATTAATATTATCTTATAATATGTTAATAATAGTTAATATTATGAATCTAATTAATACTAATATTAATGTATTATTTCTATTTTTAGTAAAGAATATTGTTTAATGATATTAATTATATTATATTAAAATAATATAACTAGTAATAATAATAATCAATAATAATATTATTCATATCATTATTAAAATTTAATAAATTATATGCGATATATATTAATTACATTCATAATATTTAGTATTGATAATATTATTACTAAATTCAGAATATTAATAATATTATAAATAATACTAAGTAAATATTAAATTAAATTATATTTATTTTTAATATAATTAATCATAAGAATATTAATATTGATATTATCCATGATAACAACAATATAATTATAAT
Organism: Jacaranda copaia; assembly: GCA_014898725.1. NCBI lineage: Eukaryota > Viridiplantae > Streptophyta > Magnoliopsida > Lamiales > Bignoniaceae > Jacaranda > Jacaranda copaia. The sequence continues at coordinate 2,246,622 of JACGDI010005296.1, forward strand.
AATATTATTATGTAATATTACTTATATTATTATTGATAATACTATTAATAATATATCAATAATAAAATAAAAAATTCAAGCAAAAGCCTCATCCAACAAGGTAGAAAAAGGCCATATCACATAGGAATTGAAAACATGGCGCTAACAACATGACAATTAGAGGAGGATTCAAAGTGAAAAAATTAATAGGAAACCAATTACTTCTGCGAGAAATCTGCAGAGGATCAACAAATAGAATCCTAAGTCAACGTTGTAAAAATGCAATATTTTATTATGTGGAGAACCTCCGAAAAATGGTGCTATAAGACGAAAGATTAGGATAAGGAAGTTCTCTGTCTCTCTCTTTTTTATTTTAATTTTTTTGTCTTTCCTTGAATTAGATAATGTAATTGAAATAGGTCATATTTGGAATACAATTAAAAAATTGCAAGCCATAATCCATAATCTTTGTTTGTGCCAAATTGTAACATACAGACTCTATTAAGATCAATATTTTGCTGTCTTGTATTCTAACCACCACGCTTTTACGAAATTCGAGAAAATTGTTTAGTCATGAACGTATTCTGTTTTGTTAAAACTAGGATAAAAGGCATATGGCATAGGCTGATAGAATATTTCATCCGTTTGGATGAGGTTCCATGATTTAAAAGATGGGGGGGACAGTTAGAATTGCCACATGCAAAATTCGAGAATAAACTTGTGTACCCAATTCTTTTATTGACTGTATACCTTGTCGTATATTCTGTCATCATCATCCAAAACCCAAAATTTTAATTTCAAAACCGAACAAGTAGCAACAAGACAATTAGATCAAAATTCGGAAACCGGTCGACCGCTTCCTGATGGGCATCTCTAGAAGGTCAATTAATGGATTCCTGTATGAACTGTGTAAACACACAAATTTTATCTATTGACGTGCACTTGGAAGAACGCGTGCAGTTTTTGTGAGCATGGATACAATGCTAGAAGATGAAGGATTAGGTTATGGAAGTTGTTTACCTCTACCAAGTGTGCAGGGGATTGTAAGAAATGATGCTAAAAACATACCTCAAAGATATATACACATAAAGAACCTTGAGGACAGGCCTAAAAGTTACTGATATATGCCCCTTTTCCGACGATGTCCCTGTAAACATATTAAATTTTCGACCAATTGAGAAGTGACAAGTGTAAAATAATATCTTAAATATTAATTTAAAATTTTCTATTTGAATTTTGGGATATATTAAATTTAATTCCAAAAGATAAATAGTTAATTTTAATTAATAATTTGGCATTTATTTTATATTCAAATCAAGTATTGACACGTGTTAGAGATGAAGTATCTGTATTTACAGACCAATCAAATCAAAAATATTTGATACTGATATTGTATTTTGATATTTGATATTATCAAATCAAATATATTCCAAATTATCTCTTGATATCTAATATCAAAGAGATAACCTTTGGAGTATTCGAGTCAATCTAGAAGTCTTCCTTCAAGCATCTATATAAAGGGGTGATTCTAGCTCATTTGGCATAACATAAATTCTAGCAAACGATAGAAACTTGGAAGAAGTCTAGCAATTCTCTCAACCAAATTCAAGGAGATCCACGGCGTTCAAGGCGTTCTTCATGGAACTCATATATTTTTGGCATTTGATTCGAGATCAAGGTACGAAGCCCTCGAATTGGCGTTATTTTATCCACAATGTTCAAGGTGTTCTTCTCGGGATTCATATATTTCTGGCTTTTGATTCTAGATCAAGGTGCGAATCCCTCGAATTAGCATTATTTTTATTCAAGGAGATCCACGATGTTCAAGGCATTCTTTGCGGAACTCGTATATTTTTGGCGTTTGATTTGAGATCAAGGTATGAAGCCCTCGAGTTGGTGTTATTTTTATTCAAGTTAAATTTAAGGAAGACCCATGGCATTTTAGCCATTTTTCACAGAACTCATTAAATTCAAGATTATATTTGGAAGGGAAGAATTAGAGGATTAGATTAGAGATAGAATACATAGTTGATTGATTGATAGATTTTAATTTTATTTGTATAATATTTCTTGTCTTGTAATTTTATTTATTGTTGACAAAGAAAATTTGTTGTTACAAATTTTGGCCCGCCCAGTGGGACCATCTCTACCTCTCATCTCTTCTCTTCATCAAGTTGAAGTATCATGGCTACTAACATGACTCTGGCATCGAAGATGACTACCTCAAATTCCATAAATGCTAGAGTAAGAAGTATTGGTGTCACCATAAGGAGTATGTCCAAAAAGTCACAAACATCCTTGGAGGTAAATCCTTCACTTGAAGTTGTGGAGAAGGCATTGTTGTATGCCATTGATATTAATGAAGGTGTTGTAGACTCAAAAGAAAAATTAGCACCATCCATTCCTCGTTCAACCTCAAGTTCTTCAAGCATGGTGCCAGTAATGGTGACAAGTGCTCCAACTTTAGAGGAATAAATTGCTAATTTGATGAAAATTATTAAAGGATTGACAAAGCATGTCCAAGAGCAAGATTCTCAAATCTCCAAGTTGATGAATAAGGTGGATAATGCTAAGACCAATCATGTGATGGAGAAACAAATTGAAGCTCAAGATGAAGGTGAAATATCCACAAAGAGGCAACCAGTTGAAAATGAAAATCCTACAGCAAAGGAATTACAAGTTTCCATCGATGGACTACTTCCTATTAACCAGCTGAGGGAGTTTATCATAGGAACTATCAAAGATAAGTTTGAAGGGAGCTCTAAGTCATTTATGACTTATTCCAAGCCATATATTCAAAGAATTGACAACTTAAAGATGCCGATTGGTTATCAACCACCAAAGTTTTAGCAATTTAACAGCAAAGTTAATCCAAAATAGCATGTGGCCCACTTATGGAGATCACCTAGCAAAATAATTTGTTCGATCTTTGAAAGGCAATGCTTTTGATTGGTATACTAACTTGAAAACGGGCTCAATTAATAGTTGGGGGCAATTGGAGCAAGAATTTCTCAATCGCATCTATAGTATCCGAAGGACAGTTAGTATGATTGAGCTTACAAATTCTCGCCAATGGAAAGAAAAACTAGTTATTAACTACATCAATCGCTGGAGAAACTTAAGCCACAATTGTAAAGATCAATTTTTGGAAGCTTCAGCTATCGAGATGTGCATTCAAGGTATGCATTTGGGGCTTTGATATATTCTCCAAGGAATTCAACCTAAAATATTTGAAGAGTTAGCTACTCGAGCCCATGATATTGAGTTGAGCATGTTTGCTAATGGAGTAGAAGGGCCACCAATTCAAGAACCATGTAACCATAAGGAAAAGTAAGAATTCAAGAAAGGGGGCAAACCTCTTGCTAAAGAGCAAAGTAAAGAAGCTATGGCAGTGAATGCAACACCCATCAAGTTTCATACAAAGGCAGAAATCACAAGGGATGAAAAGAAAAATATTCCCTAAGAAAGAGGTCAAAGAAAATTAACTTTAAAGAAAATGCAAGCTAAGACATACCCATTCCTTGATTTGGACATTCCTAGAATATTTGATGATTTGCTCAATGCAAACCTTATTGAATTAGCTAAAATGAAGCAACCTGAAGAAGCTGGGAAAATTGATGACCTAAAGTATTGCAAGTATCATTGGTTGGTGGGTCACCTAATCCATGACTGCTTCATATTCAAAGATAAAGTGATGCAATTGGCTAGACAACAAAAAATCTTTCTTGAGGAGGATAATGATGCCTCAAATCATGCTACAATCGAGATTGAAAATGATGTATTTGGTGATCATGATAGTAACATTATGTGCTACATGATAAGTGAAGAAGAGATTTCCTCTCGTGAAACATATTTATCTGATGAAGAAAATCATGACGTAATTGAGGAGTGCATGTTGGCAATGACTTTCACTTATGAAGATTTGTTGCTTGGCTCCAAGCCTCACAATAGGCTACTATTTGTAACTGGCTATGCTCGTGAGTAGAAAATAAATAGAATTTTGATTGATGGAGGCTCTGCAGTTAATATCTTTCCATTATGTGTGCTAAAGGATTTAGGAATCTCCACAGATGAATTGACAAATAGTCGCTTGATGATCCAAGGGTTCAATTAGAGGGGGCAAAGGGCTCTTGGAATAATAAGAATAAAGCTATTGATGGACGACATGTTGTCAATGGCATTATTTCATGTTATAGATGCCAAGACGTTATACAATTTGCTTCTAAGCCAACCTTGGTTGTATGAAAATGGTGTGTTTCCCTCTACTTGGCACTGATGTTTCAAGTATTGTCGATAAGTTGTGGTAAAGCAAGTACTTGGAGATAACAAACCTTTCATTGAAGGTGAATCACACTTAGCAGATGCTAAATACTACATCAAAAGTTTGAAAACTACCAAGGCCAGAGAACACGAGGGGATCAAAGTAGCAAGATGACCTTGATGGAGGAAATAAGGTTAAAGACTTGACTCCAACATGTCGTAGTGAAGATCATGTAAAGGGTTAGTTACCTCTAGTAAGATCTGAATCATTGAAGGAATTAACATTTCCTCTAACCAAGCTTGATCTGAATAAGCCATCCACACAGTCGCTGAAAGGATTTGTGTGCTCAACTCAAGGAGCCAAAAAGGAACATAGAGAATCTCTACAACTTCAAAATGAGAGCTGCTTTGATCCAAAAGCCTATAAACTTCTTGTCAAAACTGGATATAATCCACATGAACATTCCATCTTGGGAAGACTTCCCTCTGAGGCTTCCGGCAAGCAAATGTATCGGCTTAATACTACCCAAAGGATGTTGAAAGAAAAAGGTTAGGGTGTCCAAAGCTCTCGAATTGGACTTGGATTTGTTAATCTTATTCGCATTGCGATTAGGAGAGCCAGCAATAATCATGTAGTTGGAGAGAAATTTTCCTCAACATATGATGTTTTTGATGAAAATGGGAAGAAAGTCCCATGAATCTCAGTTTTCAATAGACTTAGAGACAACAGCATAAAAAAACCTACAATCGGAGACCAAAAATGCCAAAGTTCTTGAAGTGGGTTAGTGAGCCGAAAATGCTTAGGAGTAAAATTCCTTCACGTATGAAACGATGCTCTATTTTGAATATATCATGTGGTAGAACCTTGAAAGTTAAACTATGAACCATTATTTTCACACAAACTAATATTAACAAAGAAAGTAATAGAGAAAGTGTGGCCTCTTCATATCATATTGTTGTTAGTGATAGTCGGCACACTCGTCAAAATATTGCAGATCATTTTTCCAAGAAAATCCCCAAGTTTATCAGTAGTGGTTACATAAGTGAAAAGGATAGTATCATGTAGATAGTCTATATAAGAAGAAGAGATGGGCAAACATGAGCGTGTGTAGAATTCAGAAAGATTGAGCTTGTGGAAGAAGATATTGTGCCAGCATACCATATTACTTTAAGTGATGAATTTTTGATTGAAGAAGACGATGCTCAAACTGCTCTTCCTGAGTTTGAAGAAGGTGTTAAAGTTGTTGTAGATGAATTAAAGGAAATCAATTTAGGTGATGCTAATGATTTGTGGCCTATCTACATTAATGCTTTACTGATTGCTGAGGAAGAAGAAGTATATGTTAAGCTATTATGTGAATTGAAATATGTGTTTGCATGGTCATACAAAGAGATACTTGGGTTAGATCCAAAGGTAGCAGTCCATCATTTATCAATAAAGAATGAAACTCGTCTAATTAAGCAAGCCTAATAGCAATTTTATCCTGAATTAGTTCCTTTAATTGAAGCTGAAGTAAATAAGCTCATCGAGGTTGGGTTTATTCGAGAAGTCAAGTATCCAACATGGATCTCTAGCATCATCCCAGTAAGAAAGAAAAATGGCCAAATTCAAGTTTGTGTTGACTTTAGGGACTTAAATGGTGCTTGTCCTAAGGATGATTTTCCATTGCCCATTGTAGAACTCATGATTGATTCTACCACAGGGCATGAGGCACTATTGTTTATGGATGGATCGTCAAGGTATAACCAAATGCGCATGTCTCCACGAGATGAAGAGTTGACGGCATTTCCTTCTCTGAAGGGAATATACTGCTACAAAGTAATGCCGTTTAGACTAAAAAATGCTAGTGCCACATATCAAAGGGCAATGCAGAAGATATTTGATGACATGCTTCATAAGAATATTGAATGTCATGTTAATGATGTGGTTGTCAACTCCAAAAGACAAAAATATCACATACAAGACTTGAGACAAGCTTTCAAATGCTTGAGAAAATACCAACTCAAAATGAATCCATTAAAGTGTGCATTTGGTGTTACATCATGGAAGTTTCTAGGATTCATTATTCATCATCGAGTTATAGAAATAGAGCAAGCAAAGATTGATGCAATTTTAAAAATGCCTGAACCTCGAGATATCCATGAACTTAAAAGTTTGCAAGGAAAGTTAGCTTATTTGCAGAGATTCATATCAAATTTAGCTGGTAGATGTCAACCATTTAGCCGTCTCATGAAGAAGGGTGTTCCATTTGAGTGGGATAAAGCTTACAGGAATGCTTTTATAAGTATAAAAGTTTATTTGATGAAACCTCATGTGTTGGTTGCACTAGTACTTGGACGGATGTCCACTGATTCTTTATATTACTGCTCAAGAACATTCTATTGGAGCTTTATTAGCACAAGAAAATGATGAAAGAAAGAAAAATGCCTTGCACTACTTGAGCAAAATGATGGTTCCGAATGAGTTGAAATATTTGCCAATTGAGAAAATATCTAATTTTTGCAATTCAAAAGTTGAAACATTACTTTCAAGCTCATAGTGTTCGTCTTATCTCAAAAATAAATCCACTAAAATATGTCATGTCAAAACTTGCCTCTCTGATAGGCTCGCAAGACGGTACCTTCAGTTGCAACAATTTGAAATCATTTATGTCCCACAGAAGGTAGTAAAAGGATAAGTTTTGGCTGACTTCTTGGTTGATCACCCCATTTTAGCTGAGTGGGACTTATCTGATGATCTACCTGATGAAGATGTCTTGGTGGTTGAATTCACACCTCCTTGGAAGATGTACTTTGATGGAGCATCCCACAGAGAAGGAGCTGGTGCTGGAGTAGTATTCATCACATCTAATGATGAAGTATTACCATATTCTTTCACTTTAATCAAAAATTGTTCCAATAATATTGCTGAATATCAAGCTCTTATTCTTATATTGGAAATGGCGGTTAACATAAAATAACTGCACCTTAAAGTCTATGGAGATTCTAAGTTGGTGGTCAACTAGTTGCTTGGAACTTATGAAGTCAAGTAACCTAAATTACTTCCATACTTTAATTATGCAAAAAGGCTCATTGGATGGCTTGGGGATGTAGAAATTGAACATGTGCCAAGAAAGGAAAACAAGCAAGCTGATGTACTAGCTAAATTGGCCTATTCACTTGTTGTACCTAAGAGTGAAGTGAGAATTCCAATATGTAAAAGTTGGGTTATACCATCAATTTTTTAGGATGATGATTGTGAAGAAGATGAAAGCCATGTTGTTCAAGTATTCAAAATAAAAAAAAGATTAGCGCTAACAGTTTGTTAACTATTTGAAGTATGAAAATCTACCAAATGATCCACGTCAAAGAGTCGACATCCAACGTTGTAAGAGTCGACATCCAATACAAAAATGTACTTTATAGGCGATCATTTGATGGAGTCTTTTTGCGTTGTTTAAGTGATGATTAAGCTATCTAAGTCATAAAAGAAGCTCATTCTAGAGTTTGCGGCGCTCATCAGTCAGGTCCAAAATTATATTTTTGGATAAAAAGAATGGGCTACTACTGATCAACAATGATAAAAGATTGCATAGATTATGCTAAAAGATGTCAAGCTTGCTAATTTCATGCAAATTTCATTCACCAATCACCTGAGCTATTACATCCGACTATTGCTTCATGCTTGGGGTTTAGATGTGGTTGGACCCATGACAAAGTCATTTGTTGGGCACTTATATGTTTTGGCTACAACAGACTATTTCTCTAAATGGGCCGAAGCAATACCCCTCTAAGAAGTAAAGAAGAAAAATGTTGCTGATTTTATTTGTATCAACATTATATATTGCTATGGGATTCCTCAATATATAATCACTGATAATGGAAAGCCCTTTAGTAATAGTCTAATAGATAAACTTTGTCAGAAGTTCAATTTCAAACAAAGGAAGTCTTCCATGTATTATGCCACGGCTAATGGTCTTGTTGAGGTGTTCAATAAGACTCTGTGTAATTTGCTGAAGAAAGTAGTTTCAAAGTCAAAGAGAGATTGGCACGAAAGAATTAGAGAAGCTTTATGGGCATATTGAACTACTCATAGAACACCTACACAAGCAACTCCATATTCATTGGTTTATGGTGTTGAAGCAGTTTTACCCCTTGAGCAACAAATTCCTTCATTGAGGATAGCCATACAAGAGGGATTGACTGAGGAAGAAAATGCACGCCTACATCTTGAAGAATTAGAGGACCTTGATGAGAAAAGATTGGAAGCACAGCAAAGACTTGAGTGTTATCAAGCTCAGCTCTTCAAGGCATTTAACAAGAAAGTGCGATCACGATCTTTTCAAGTTGGAGATTTGGTGCTCGCTATGAGAAAACCCATAATCACAATTCAGCGAACTGGGAATAAGTTCACATCAAAATGGGATGGTCCTTATGTTGCCAAAGAAGTTTATACCAATGGTGTATATAAGTTGGTTGCTGAAGATGGATTAAGAATTAGCCCTATAAATGGAAAGTTCTTGAAGCGCAACTATGCATAAAGTTGGAAGATAGCTCCTTGATGCACAAGCCTAAACTGCATGTTGCTCCTTTACGCACGAACTTAAAATGCATGTTACTCTTGACCCGCATGAGTATAAACTGTGAATGGTACCCACCAAAGGTAGTGCATGTGGATAACTACTAACTTACCCCACTAAAGGTATTTTACATGGTTAAAATATCAAATATCCCCACCTAGTCCAAGGTGGTTAAGCAATAGATACTCCTGGCTCGCATGAGTATAAATTGTGAACGGCGCCCCCCTCCAAAATGATGCTTTTTTTTTAACTACGTTATGACTTGATCCCTTTATTGGGTACATAGGCAGCTTAGATATTCTGTAAGTTCAGTCATGAGTTTATTTTAAATTATATTTTCCCTTTATTCAAGAAAAAAAAAGTTGTTTAGTTGTTTTTATTAAGTTAGAATAAAAATAATAATAATAATAATAGTTTAGTTGTTTTTATTAGGTTGAGTTAATTAGTTTGTTGTGTTAAAAAAAAAAAGGTTGTTTAGTTGTTTTATTGGGTTAGAGTTTTTTTTAAGTTAAAAAAAAATTAGTTGTTATGTTTGTGTTTTTTTTAAAAATATATATAGTTTAGTTATTTGAGTTAATTAATTTGAGCTTGCTCAAATAAAAAAAAAGGGTAGTAATTTTTGTTTGGTCAAAAAAAA
>JACGDI010005296.1:2256396-2294210 GCA_014898725.1 Jacaranda copaia
CAAACACTGAAACTGGAGCACAAGGAGATAGTTGTTTAGCTTTCATGTTATGGACTGCCTCATTTTGCATGGTTGTGTCAATTGGGGTGTTCATGGCCAATAAGTTAGGCCCTATAATTGATCTTTGGATACCTTAGGATGTCTCATCTTAATCAACATTAAGAATTTTATTTTCCAGCTGAAATATTGCATGATTTGAGTGAGCAAACAACTAAAATGGGGCTTATTTAAAGAGAAGAAAAAAAAAATATGGAAAAAAAAACTTCTTTGGCAAAGTTTTTTGTTGGCAAAGAATCACCTGGCTTTGGAGATTTGGGAACCTTTTTAAGTCTTTTCCAATGATGATTTGCATTACTATTGCTACTCGTTTCTAAAGGATAAGTATTCCTTCTCTTTTCTTTTGGAGGCTCAATGTCTTCTAGGTTGGAAGAATTTTAAATAGTTTGAGCAGGTGGTCTATCCCCTTTATCATGATCATTGTCCTTAAGGAAAATTTTGATTAACTTCAAATTGATCGATTGTGCAATATTTTCATCAAAGTAATCTCCATGAATTTTAGTCCACCACTTCTTGTAAGCATTTGAAGAGAATTATTTTGCATTTGGGGGCACACAAGGAAAACATGCTGTAAATATAGAATTATGCAAAGTGCATAAGCGCCAATAGCAAAGTCATTCATCCAAATCGACTGTGTGAATATCATGAGCAAGAATTCTAGGAACTTCTTGATAATATTCAAATTGGCGACTAAAGCAATGAGGACTATAAGGTACAATAATAAAGTAGTTGCGTTGCCGCAAAGGAAGATAATTTGAGTGAATAGCAATGAAGTATTTTTGTTTCAATTCTCTAGTCTTGCCATCATCATTGTATGGAAGTCCTTTGTCTTTCATAATCATGGTGCAAGTCCAGGAAACAAAATCCCCTTTGTGAATTCTCCTACGAGCTTCCTTTGGATTATAATATTTTGTGCCCCCTTCGCCAAAATAAATCACCATTCTTGGGCCACATATTCTTTGCCAAACTTGATAATGTGTTTTGAAGTAGTGCGCCAACCAACCATAAACAAAGTAGATGGGAAAGAAGAATGGACATGACTTGGCCTCGGGGAACCTAAAATTTTATTCAAACCATTGTAGATGCTGGCTAAAATTGGAATAGCAAAACTAACCTTCCTATCGGTAGCCATGATGCATGCCATCTTGAAAGTGCTGGGACGTATTGAATTAACATCATTAGTAGGAAGAACCAACGAGCAAAGCCAACAAGCTAAAAATGCCACCAAATAGGTTTCTTCTCTCAAGTTCCTAGGAATCCCAAGTTTTGAAAATAATGCCTCCTCTGGGGTAGATAATTCTCTATGAACGCCAAAATCACCAAGAGGATTATGAGTTGATTTGGACTGGACTATCTTTTGCTCCTTGCGTGGTGGTAGTTGATGGTATTTTATGACTTTCCAGGATCAATACTTCACCCATTTCTCTATAGTAACTTGAGAAAGTTGACCTCCATGGGCACACTTTTGAAGTAAATGATAAGCTTGAAATAATCATTTGCAAAAACTGGGAATAAATTTACTTCCTATTTCATCTACTCTAGTAAGCTCCTTGGAGCAAGGAATCACTTCATCATAAAAAATTCCCATCATAGGGAGGCCTGCAAAGTTGTGCAAATCCTACAGCGATATGGATAATTCTCCAAAGGAAGTAAAAAGAGTATTTGTAAGTGGACACCATGCCTTGCAAAATGCTTTGATAATCTTAGGATTTCGATCATATGTGAATAATGAAGCATACACTAGATCATATGCTTTTGCGGTAATTAACTTGTATTTGCATCGGCTAAGGACATCTTCAGTCCACTCTCAATATATTTTGATATAATGGAATTTGCCATTAAATTGAAGGGTTTCTCCCCATCTAGCTTTTCCTTTAATAATGCTGCGACCTCATGTTGGCAAAGGAATCAATTCATTTTATTGTTAACGATGAATTAATTCATTTGGAGAACAATGATGAGTTTCCCTTAGAGCCCACACTTTAGAAGCTTTGTTCTCCTAGGACCACTCCTTAATATGAAGTGAATTGGTCAGCCATGGCCACTTTGTTGCGTATCTACCGATAAGTGGATTATAAGTAGTCAAAAGTGTGCCTTTCTCCATAGGTTGATTCTCTTCATCAAGGATGATTAAGTGTCATACTCCAGCATCATTTGAAACATCCTTAAAGTAAACTATGATGCAATTTGCAAGGATATGAGAAACGTTAATCTAATTGTTGAGAAAGAAAAGAAAAAAAGGATGTGATTGATGTGAAGAATCATCATGTTAATGCTCGTGTGAATTAATGGAGAATCAAGTTGATAGGAATGCTAAAATAATGGTATATATTCAAAGGGACATTCTATCAAACATAAAAGATACATAAGTTATAAGAGAAGGAATGTCAAAAACTAAGAAGATGAGCATACCTGAACAGTCGCACAAATTGATTTCACCAACTATGTCTATCCAAGTTCATTTGGGTGCCCTTGACCATGCCTTTTATAGTACTCTTGAGGTTGCCGAGTTCAAGTAGAAATCTCAGTTTAAGATAAATTCTAAATATAAAATTGAGTTCTAATTGAATTTGGTTTCACTTGAATATAATAGAAGAAGTTGTCCCCTAAAAGGTAATAGAGTCAACTAATGGAGTTTGAAATTGAACTACGTATGATAGTGTTCACGAACCCATGCAAATGGCATTTGAAAATGTGAGTAGGAATTGAAGGAGTTTTCTTTTCTTTTGCTAAAGGATGCTTGCGGGCCCATGATTCCAATATAATAACCAAGAGTGAATTGGTTGCTTGGCCACGAAGATAGTCAAGGGAAAATTGACAATTGAGAATGTTAATTATGCATGTGGGTCCATAATTATTTAAAACATACATATATATAAATTCAAGGGATGAAGTAAAGCTTGCTACCATAGATTTTTCTATGAAGAAGTAATTTTGGGTTTATCATCTGAAATTTGATATGGGCTTTGGTTCGGCCCACATATGTTCTCGTATACTTCAAGTCTCGTCTCTTTTGGAATTGATTGCATCTCTTCGTCAAGCCTTGAAGTGGGGGCATTTGTAAACATATTAAATATTTGACCAATTGAGAAGTGACGTGTGTAAAATAATATATTAAATATTAATTTAAAATTTTTTATTTAAATTTTTGGATATATTAAATTTAATTCCAAAAGATAAATAGTTAATTTTAATTAATAATTTGGTATTTAATTTATATTCAAATCAAATATTGACATGTGTTAAAGATGAAGTGTCTGCATTTACAGACCAATCAAATCAAAAATATTTGATACTGATATTATTTTTTGATATTTGATATTATCAAATCAAATATATCCTAAATTATCTCTTGATATCTAATATCAAAGAGATAACCTTTGAAGTATTCGAGTCAATCTAGAAGTCTTCCTTCAAGCACCTATATAAAGGGGTGATTCCAGCTCATTTGACACAACATAAATTCTAGCATATGAGAGAAACTTAGAAGAAGTCCAGTAATTCTCTCAACCAAATTCAAGTAGATCCACGACGTTCAAGGCATTCTTCATGGAACTCATATATTTTTGGCGTTTGATTTGAGATCAAGGTATGAAGCCCTCAAATTGGCGTTATTTTATCCACAACGTTCAAGGTGTTCTTCACAAGACTCATATATTTCTAACTTTTGATTCAAGATCAAAGTACAAATTCCTTGAATTGGCATTATTTTTATTCAAGGAGATCCACGATGTTCAAGGCGTTCTTTGCGGAACTTGTATATTTTTTTTGCTTTGACTCAAGATCAAGATGTGAAGCCTTCGAGTTGGCGTTATTTTTATTCAAGTCAAATTTAAGGGAGACCCACGGCGTTTAAGGCATTTTTTGCGGAGCTCATTAAATTTAGGATTATATTTGGAAGGGAAGAATCAGAGAATTAGATTAAAGATAGAATCCATAGTTGAATGATTGATAGATTTTAATTTTATTTGTGTAATATTTCTTGTCTTGTAATTTTATTTATTGCAAACAAAGAAAATTTGTTGTTACAATTCCAATAATAGGTCTATCTTCGCTTGCCAAAGGAGATGAATGTGAACAAAGAAAGTTAGATGTTGCCTATGAGGAATGGGGCTTCAATTCTTTCAGGTAATATTAATTAAGGGAAAATCTATTTTTAGCTTCCTCAAAAATGTCGTTTTGGTAATTTACCCCTCATGAAAAAAGGGGGGTATAAAACCTACTCGTGTTATTTTCTTAAATTGTCCAACCACTTTGAGGTTGTAAATGATGTCCATGTGCGTTGTTGTGCAAGTAGGGATGGATTTTTTCTAACTTTTATCAACTGAAATTTCATTTTTATCCATCCATTATATTTTCCCATTTTATTTTTGTTTTCTCCTCTGTTTCCCATTTCATTCCCTTAATTTCCATCGCCTTCTTCCTTTCTTCTTCTTTATTTACTTCTTTCAAACCCTAAAAATTTGCAGAATATCTTCATCCAATTCAAGAGTGAAGAATAAAAGTAAAGAAGTACAGAAATAAGTCGTCTTTGACTTGAGATATGGGAAAACTCCAGAATGTGAATGCAATATAAGAACTGAAATTTGAGTTGTGGAGTATGAGACGAAGCCTTTAAAGGGGAAATTGTATTACCCTTGTTCAAAGCACCAATGCAACTTCTTTCGTTGGCATAATCCACAATAAGCTATGTGGGTAGCAACTAGCTTTCCAATAAGCCCACCAATGACAGTGGACAGAAGTGCAATAATGGAGGAAAGCAATGCTCCTGACATGGATGAAGTTGTGTCAAGGGTGTCTACACACATTGAGTCTGAGATGCTTAAAAATTATGTTTATTTTTCTTGGGTTGTATGCGGTGTTTTGTTAACAATGTTAATTTTCAACATCTTTATAAAAGTAGTTTATTTATTTTCAATGTATTTCTAGTAAGTTTAATGTGCTTTCAATATAATACTATGTTGTTTCTATTAATGTGGAACTTTGAATTTCTTCATTTTAGTAAGAATTTCTTGATCTGGTTGTACCTACAATGGTCGTTGAAAAAATCAGCAACACAAGGGGGGCATATTCCCCGTTTTATAAAACAAAAGGGGGTTAAACAATTTCTTTAAGAAAACAAAAGGGAGTAAAAAAACTCCTTTTTTTTAAAAGCATAAGGGGGTTAAACAATTCTTTCTAAAAATAAAAGATGGTGAAAGGTTCATATTTTTGTAGATAAGACAGAAAATAGATCCACTGCACAAAGTTGCAGAAATCCAAATCTATCATCCATAATTGTCAAATAGCTAAAAGTAATCTGAAAAGCAATCTAAAACCAATATAAAACCAATCTAAAGGCAACTAACCATTCACCAATCCAAAGGCAACCAAAAACCAATCCAAAACCAAGCAAAAACTAATGCGAAAGCCAATCCAAAACCTAGCAAAAATTAATCCAAAAAATGTCAAAAAACTAAACAACTATGAAATATAACTATCATAACATTTACATTATTATTAACATAAAGTTGTCATAAGCAAACTTCATACATAAGGAATTTTCCTACCTAAAACATACCAAAAAAAATCCAACAAATTGAGCTTCAA
The DNA here is from genome assembly GCA_014898725.1 of Jacaranda copaia. Taxonomy (NCBI): domain Eukaryota; kingdom Viridiplantae; phylum Streptophyta; class Magnoliopsida; order Lamiales; family Bignoniaceae; genus Jacaranda; species Jacaranda copaia. Next base: position 2,262,043 of record JACGDI010005296.1, read on the forward strand.
ATGGCCAAAAGTGCTAAAATATTGCAAGCATCAATGTTGAAGAATACTACAATTAGCTTCAAAAAAGTTCAAAAAATTATAGCTTTGCAATTCCTAGTTCTTTTTTCTCCTTTGTGATGTCCTTGGCCTAATATTTTCGGATACATCAGGTGTAGTTGCTTTCCTTTTTCTCTACACACTTCTGACCTTAGATACAGAACCTATTGTTGCACCTGTTAGAGTTGAATCAGCTAAATCTAACTTATTGGGACCTAAACCACCAGGAACTAGAGCTGATGCACTTGGAGTTACTCCTAATGCAGCTGCTCTTGAATGTGGGCCTAATGTATTTAACTTTCTTTTGCTAGGTTGTGTACCAAGTAATACTTCATTCTTGAAGCCTTGGTTGTTCCTCCTCCTCTAGAAGTTCACTGTTTGGAAGCTATTTTAAAAGTAAAAGTAAGCAAATTAGTACCCTCATACTATATGAAAAATGAATAAGATATAGTTACCTTTGTTGTTCTTGATTGAGGAATAGAGGTACGAGAAAGCTGGACAATAGTTGTAGAAGCTTGACTCGTAGAAGGGGTGCTTGAACCTTGAGTATTCATCTCTGTTAGAGGGTTCCCCTGCAAAAAAAATTAGAACATAAACAAGGAAGGAAAGAAATTAAAATAGTATTAAACTGAACATATATATAATGACATATCTTATATAGTTTAGAATTTGGATGCACAGAATTCTTGCAAATAACATTGTTATGGCCTATTTGCAAGCATCTCTTATAGGTATGAGTCAAGTCTTTTCTTATTGAAGTGCTCCCTTGCACCTCATCTAGTCTTTTTTTCCTCAACCTTCTAGGTCTTCTATTTTCTTTTTCAAGGTTGGGGGCAGCAATAACTCAAAAGGGATCTTAATGTAATACTTTTGACTAGGAACACCGTGGATCATGAATTGATAAACTTGTTTAAACAACTCCACACTATAATAAGCATTCGTATGATCCTCAATTTTATCTCGCTTCTTAGAAATGGCAGCATATGCATGACAACATGGGCATCCATTCAATTGGAACATACCTCATGTGCAAGTGTCATTAGCCAAGTCAACAACTTACTTATTAGTGAAGTTGTCCACTTCAAATTCATCTCTTCCATACCACTTTGTCCATCAATTCTTAGCTAGTTTGTGCACTTTGTTGATCTTTTTCAAGATGATAGGACAAATTGAGCCAGAATATTTTTCAATACCCTACATTTTGTACTGGATTCTAATCATAAGTCTAGTTCTAATCCATTCAAACATGGTGATAATTGGCTTATCTCTAGCCTCAAGGATGTAATTATTGAAAGACTTACACAAATTATTCACCAAACCATCACACTTACAGTATGTTTGAAAGTGAGATCTGCACCTGTGCTGGGGAGGGATGTTTCTCAATCACTCAGCAGCAGTTTTTGTTTGATGATCCAACTTAGGGTCACCTTTCTCAATTTCCTTCATGAAGTCTTCAAAATCTGTCTTGTTGGCTGTAGAGGTAGCCTTCTAGAATAGTTGTTTAAGCTCTTCTCCCTTAAATTTTTTCTTGAAATTTTCATATATGTGTTTGATGCAAAACATGTGCTCTCTGTCAAGGACTAAGTCATTTAAGGCCTCAATGAGACCCTTCTGCCTATCAGATATAAACACCCATCTGGACTCTCCAAAACCTCTAATATCATCGAATAATTCTCTAACAAACCAAGTCTAGGTATCTCTATTCTCTACAAGGATTAATGATATGGCAATAGGCCATATATTATCATTGCCAACTCTGACAACAACTACCAAAAGCTATCCCTCAAAAGCAGTCTTCAAAAAACAACTGTTAAGGCCTATAATAGGCCTACAACCAGCTAAAAAACTGTTCTTCATGGCATTAAAATTGAAATACATTATCCTAACCACAGAAGGTTACTTCTATCAACCTTTCTGAGGATAGATTTGCTACTAGAATTCTTCTGCCACACAGTTTCACAATAATCCCACAACCTTCCATATTGCAATCTTTCCTTCCCCCTTGTATTTACCAAAGCCTTTTTCTTTCCAGCTATTATTTTTCATTTATTCACTTGAATCCCTAGTTTTTTGTTAATAATAGCTTGCAATCTCTCGGTTGAAATATGTGGATTTTCTCTAATTGTGTTATCCCACCTCTTAGCTAAGTAGCCACACTGAGCAATTTTGTTTTCATACACTCTTGTGCACACATGCTCTCTTTTAGTAGTTCTTACTTGAAAAACTTTATCCCCCATTATTAGTGAAGCATGAATCCTCTATGTGCATTGTTCATAAGCATACCTTGCAATTATTTTGGCATTCTCATTTTTCATAAACTCCAACTGAAATCGTTCCTTTACACAATAATGTTTGAGCACCTCTCTGAAGACTTGAGCACTTGGAAATTTTGTACCTACAGTTAATTGGAAGTTCTTCGTATCTTTCTCTTCTTTGTAAGAATAATGCTTAGGTGCATCATCATCTAAACCAAATAAGCTAATCAATTCATCTTTATCTCTTGTCTCACTATACCAGTCATCTTCAGCCATATTTTGAGCCTCTAGTCCCATTATCATCTGCATATGCATCTCTCAAAATCCTTTTGAACTTATCAATTAAGTCCTTTTTGCTGTGACTTCTCTCAGTTAAAATGTCATCATTAGTAGACCCTGCAACATCTTTAAATGCATAGTTGGGTGTGTTTGAATAATCACTCTCATTAGACTTTTTACCTGCTTCATTCGGTTGTATGTAATCATCATCAGTTGATGCATTAGCATCCTCAGCTGAATCTACTTGCCCAAACTCATTGGCCTTTTTGCTTTGTCTAGACTGGCATCATTATTAGCTATTGGTTAACTGTCTTGTACATTGTTATCTTCCCATAAGAGGTCAAGGTTTGTTACTAGCCTCTCTAAACTTAAGTTAACTAATGATAGTGCTCTCTCCTATGTTAATGGATTATTTTCTTGTTGAATTGCTGCTAGTTCTTTTTCAATTGTCTCCTTAGATGGTGGATCAAAAGCTATTTAGCCTTTTTTTTGGATGACCACCTCCAAAGGTTGGCTACAATGCTCAAGTGTTGCCCCAACTTCTTCATTTAAGCTTACTGATGTACTACCTCAGTAGCATGCTCAATTGCAGTCTTGTATGGATAATGTACCTATAAATGTTTAGTTATTAAGGAATACTAAAACACAGTGTAGTAAATCATTAATACAAAAACTACAAGTGGGCTAAAACACTAAAATAAAAATTATAAGCAAGTAAAACATTATTTTTTAAAAATACATATGGTTAAAAGGTACCTTAGGTAGATGATCAAATAAAGCCCTAGCAGCGCCCCCTCAACTTCTTTATTTATGGCCCCAAAACTTAACCTACATTTTTGTCCAATGGCTGTCTCCTCATGTGCATGATCTATACCCTCAATCCCTTCATTGTATGCCTCAATTATTGGTTCTTGTGCTATTTAGTCAACTACTAGCTCTTGAGGTGTACCATCAAGTTTTCCAATAGTCTCATTTGCTTGCTCATTCCTTGCCTACTTATCTGCTGCTATATGATCATCTGAGTGCATTTTTGTTGTCTCTTGTGCTACATGATCAATTGCTGGGTCTTGAGGTGCATCATCATGTGTATCCCTAGTCTCATATGCTTGCTTATTCCCTATATGCTCATCTACTAGTTTATATGCAAGGTTTTCTGCTGGTACATATGGAACTATCATGCCCTCATTAGGTGCCACAAGTCTTAGGGTGTATATCACAATCATTGGAGGAGGCAAAATCTCTACATTGATCACAACAAGAATGTTTACACCTTCATAATATCCAACTAGCTTTGCAATTTCCATGGTTGTATTCAAACTAATATTCCTCATTCCTATGTCAAGTGGTAAACCAGGCACACAATAGTAGAGCATATAGATATAATTTCAGTCCCCTGTGACGCTTGTAAGCATACCATATAATTCTTCCATCCCCAGGAAATTCAAGTCAACTCTACTAAATACATGCTTCTCACCTCTCTTGTATTCAACATTGGACTCCATGTATACAAACTCTCCCTCCTACCTACATATAGACATCATGCAGCATTGTATCTACATTTATAGAAAACAAATCAGCACTAATTAACACAATAATTAACCTAATGAATTCAACATAAAATTCACCAACAACTACACAAGCAAACCCATTAGCTACTAATTCATTAAATAAAATCAGCAATATTTCATCTCATGAAGAAATCATTAACAAAAAAATATATAAATATTATATATAATAGTACCAGGCCCCAAGTACAGTTCCAATTTTTGTCCAAAATACGGGGTAACACATATTTTCCTCTTATGAAGGACCACCAACCTCTCATCAACAATACTAATATCAGACATACACTTTACATGGATGACAAAAGCAAACAAAGTGAATATTTTTTCAAACCTAAGAAGAATCTCATAGACACTTCAACCATATATTCAATTCTCACTTCAAATAATAGTAAATATATATTAGGTCAACACATTATCCATAGTTTTTTGTGTTCTAAACACATACCTCATTTAACTTTTGCTTCCAAAGCTTCTCCAATTACTGCCCTTTTTCTATCAAAAAACGTCGCCTACCTCGGTCTCCCTCTTATCTAAATGCCTTGCAAATTTCTCTTTTAGTGACTGGGAATTACTTTTCTCACTTTTATTTAAGTTATGTTTTGAATATTGAAAAAAAATGGAATAGGGAGAAAAACTGGGGCTTCAATCGCAGAAGACCTAATTATTTTTAAATTTTAGAATTCAAATAAAAATATTAGAGATTGTTAATTGTATAGAGGGGTGGATCGTATTTATTTGAGGGAATTTTTGTTTGAACACATCAAAATTGAACTAAAGTATACGGGAAAAGGCGGTGATCCAAATTTTGAAAATATAAGGGTGCGATTACCCTTTTTTATCCAAATGAGGGTAAAACAATATTTTCTTTTGACATGGGGGGTAAAACCATTTTCACTCTATTAATTAATGTAGCTTTAATTTATTATTTCTTTTCTTCAAGCAAAGAAAATAGCAAATGCTGAGACAAGGTCATTGAGGCTAGCAGGTATTAAGTGTAGCAGCATGCATGCAAGCAAGGCGATGTATTAGAAAAGTGAAGTGCATTAAAATTGCTGAAGCATAAAATGTGTATAATTATTTATAGATGGTTGCATTAATGGTATTGACTAATAGACTACGCTAACAACTACAACTAGCTAGGCTTTTATTCTAACTGACTAACCGAAAATGGGTTACTAACAATAATTAGTTTGCTAATAATAACAGAAAATTTTTCTAGAGAGATTGCAACCTTAATATCCCCCCTTAAAGTGGACAAAAAATATCTTTTATAGCTAGCTTGGAGAGAAGAGGGAATATCTAGGTAGCAGGTAAAGCCTTCATGAAAATGTCTGCAAGCTGTTGGGTTGTATGGATGGGCATGACCTTGACGGCATTGGTTGAGACTTTATTGAGGATGAAATGACAGTCAACTTCTATGTGTTTAGTTTTCTCATGGAAGATTGGATTTGTAGCCATGTGACGGGTGGCCTGGTTGTCGCAAAAGAGTAAGGCAGGACCAGATGAGGGATATTGAAGGTCTGTTAAGAGTTGTTAAAGTGAAGTAATCTCACAAGCAGAAGCGGTGAGTGCTTGATATTCTACTTTAGCCGGGGAACGCAATATTGTTTCTTGCCTTTTTGATTTTCATGATATAAAGAAGTGACCAAGAAAGATGCAGAATCGAATTGTAAACTTGTGAGAGTCCTTGTATGTGGCCCAATCCACTTTGAGAATGCAGTAAGTTAGAGTGAAGACTATGATGAAAAGCAAGGTTTTGAAAATCAGATCGGACCGGCTGGTTCGACCAGTCCGACCGGAGATTGGAGGCCAATCTAATTTGATTGAGCCATAAAAATTAGGAGTGGTCAAAACCGATCAAAACTGATCAAAAATTGATTGAACCGATCAAAACCGGACTGGATCAACCGGTTTAATTTATTTTTTTTGAAATTTTTAATTTGTTTAAAAAAAGAAAAGAGAAAATTATGTTGAAGATGATGATTAAAAATTTTAGACATGTAATTTTTTGAAACATAAATTTGTTTTTTTGAAATTTAATGAAGTGGTAGTTATATATGAATGTTTATATTTAATTTATTATTTTATTTTATTTAATCTCTCTGAAATTATATCAAATATTTAGTATAAAAGAATTTATTTTTATTTAAGTTGAAGTATGAAACGAATGATTATTAAATTAATATGAAATATTATTTTTTATTTATTTATAGTTGATTAATTTTTAAACATTATTATTTTCTAAAAAGTGTACTTAAAAAATAAGTAAGTTAAATTGTTTTTAAATAATATTATTTCTATATCAATTGAAAGTTTTATTTTTTAGTAATATTAAAATATTATATATATTTATAAAATTAAATATAATTATGACATCATTATGATGCCATACTGGTACGACCACTGGTGGAACCGATTGAACCAGTAACCAGTAATTTACCCGTTCATTGTTCGATCCGATTTTGAAAACATTGATGAAAAAAATAATTCCTATCCAGGCGTATCTTTCAAGTACCGAAAGAGATGATTAATGGCCTATAAGTATGTGCTGTGTGGTTGAGTTAGGAACTAACTCAGCTTGTATATGGCAAATGTTATGTCAGGTTTGGAGAATTTCAAGTAGAGAAGACATCCAATGAGGTTTTTATAATGAGTAAAGTTAAGTGCAAAGTACTGTCTGTGGAGGTCAACTAGGCATTAAGGTCCATGAGTAGTGATGCAGGTTTGGATGCAAGAAGGCCTGTATCTTTGAGAAGTTAGAGTGTGTATTGGCGTTGAGAGAGCACGATACTAGATGGTGAGCGAGCTATCTCCAGGCCTAAAAAATATTTTAACTGGCTAAGATCTTTGAGCTTGAAATGTTGCTGGAAGAAGGACTTCATTTGATCAACAACGGCTTTAGACGGATCTGTCAATATAATGTCATCTACATACACCAATAATGCTATGAATGTGGAGTTATTCTTGTAGATGAATAGGCTATAATTTGACTTAGATTGCTGAAAACCAAGTTGAAGTAGGACTGTGGCTAGATTAGAGTGCCACTATTAAGAGGCCTGCTTAACGCAAAAGATTGATTTACGAAGCTTCGAAACCAATTTCTGAGGTTGATTGTGCTATATAGAGGGTTCATATCCAGGAGGCAAGTCCATGTAAATTTCTTCAAACAAGTCACCATTCAAAAATGCATTATGAATATCCAATTGGGAAAAATGCCATCTCTTTATCACAAGTAAAAGTTTAATTATAGTAAATTTTGCAATGGGAGAAATGTTTCAATAAAATCTATACCAGCTTGTTGTGTAAAAACTTTTGCAACTAACCCAGCTTTGTGCTAGTTTATAGTGCCATCTAGGTAAAGTTTGAGTTTAAAAACCCATTTACAGCCAATAGTTTGTTTGTGTGCGGGGAGGGGTACAACTGACCATGTTTGGTTCGATTCCAATGCCTTCAGTTAACTATGCATGGCTGTTGTCCACTCTAGCACACAGGCAGCTTGTTGATAGAAATGAAGTTCAGTATGGCAAGAGAAATTAAGGATGACTGATTTGTGGGATGGAGATAGGCGATCATATATCACGTAATTGGAGGTAGGTTAAGGGATATTTTTGGGGATGGGCTTGGAGTTTGTAAGGTTACAATGATAAATGTTAAAGGTAAGAAAGTGCTTTAGTAATTTTGGAAGACCGTCTAAGAGTGGTGCTAGGATGAGGAGTGAGAGTTTTGTCATGGGTCTCTTGAGTGGATGGAGATGCTAGATAATGGTGTGATGGCATGGGTTGGAAATGATTGGCTTGTGGAATAGGGAGGACAGTTTCTAGGAAGGGATCAATGAGATCTTGAGAGTAGGTAATGTGATGAAAGGGGAATATATTTTCATGGAAAATAACATCTCTAGAGATAAAGATTTGTCTAGTAGATAAGTTATAGAGGTTATAGCTTTTTATGCCATTTGGATATCCGAGAAAGACACACGGGGTGTTCCTTGGGTCAAATATAGTTATATGTTTGTAAGGTAGATATATAGGCTAGGCATCCAAACATTTTGAGGAAGGAGTAATCTATATAAAATTTGTATATAAGTTAGAATGGAGATTTGTTTTGCAGAAGTTTGAAGGGCGTTCTATTGATGAGGAACGCTGCAGTAAGGACACATTCACTCCAAAATGGTAATGAGACTCTTGACTGAAAATATAGAGCTCGAGCTACATTGAGGAGATGGTAGTGTTTCCTCTTTACAACAAAGTTCTATTAAGGGGTTTGGACACATGACAACTGATGTAAGATACCATGTTTGTTGAAGAAATTTTAGAGGTCAAATTCTTTGGCATTGTCTGTTTGAATTTGCTTGATGGTGGTTTTAAATTGGTTAAGAATAATGTTAAAGAACCTGTGAATGACAGAAGATGTTTCAAACTTTTGTTTGAGGAGGAATAACCAGGTGAATCTAGTAGTCTTCTACTAAGGTGAGGAAATATCTAAAACCATTGTGACTTGGTTCATGGAAGAGACCCCAGGTGTCAGCGTGGAAGAGATCAAATAGATGTTGAGATATGTGATTGTGAGTTGGTAAGGATAGACATTTTTGTTTGGCTAATAGACATATAGTACAAGGTTGGGAGGGGGAATCATATCACGGTTAATGTGAGACTTTAAAGCATGCATTTGTTTGAACGATGGATGTCCAAATCTACAATGCTAAGTAGATACAGAAACTTTATTTATGTTGTTTATAGTAGAATGGTTAGAAAACTTGTTTACAAGGTTATCAATAGACTTATTCATGGAGAGGATATAAAAACCACTTAGTTGATCACCCTTGCCAATCACTACATGGATTGGGGGTCCTGGATTATGGTAAAGTTAGGGAAGAAAGTAATAGTGAGATTGGAATTTTTGGTAAGAGAGCTAATAAACAGAAGATTAAATTTAAATTTTGGAATATATAACATATTTTTTATGTTGAGTTGAGGATTGATGTTGACTGAGTCAGTGTATTTGGCAGATATAATGTTTCCATTTGGGAGAGAGACAACACAATGTGTGATTGGATGCATTTCATGAAATAATTGAGCATTAGAGTATATATGGCTGGATGCACCGGAGTCTAGGATCTATGTGAATGATGGAATAATGCTAGAGAACATGGATAACATGTACCTGTGGAGAGAGAGGTGTTGGGTGCTTCAAGATTAGAAGGTAGTGGTGTTGCTGTGTAAGGTGGTTAGAGAGGAGGTTGATGAGTTGAGCATATTGGTCGAGGTTCAGAGACTAGAGAAAAGGTGTCAGTACTTAGATTGTGATGCCAATCCGAATCGTGGTTGATGGAATGAGTTTGAGGATTTTTCTGAGGTTGAGCCACTGGTTTGATTGAGAGGCTGTTGATTGTGAGACTTGAAACAAAATCTAGGAGGATATCTGTGAATTTTGTAACAAACATCCATAGGGTGGCCGTAACAATTACAGTGTGTACAGAAAGGTTGCTCCTTCTTCGATCCTCTGGTAGAAACTGATTGAGATACATTGGCTTTGTCAATTTATTTTGGAGGATATCTATTATTAGATTTCAAGGTAAACGCCATAAATCCAGAATTATCAGGAGTGGTTGAGACACCGACTACTGTTTGTCTTTCTTCCTGAGAGATGAGTGAAAATATCTTACTGATGTTTGGCAGAGGATCAAGGAGTAGGATTTGGCCACAAATTTGCAAAAATGAGTTATTTAATCCCATTAAGAACTGTAGAACATATTCTCTTTGGTAATGTTCATTCATATCCCTGACACCTCCGCAGGTGCACTGGTTGCAAGAACATGAAGGTCTGCAGTTGCTTAACTCTTCCTATAGTGCTTTCAGCTTGGTGCAATATACGGTGATAGAAGTGTTACCTTGCTCTAGGTTTATCTACTCCAACTTTTCTCTTAGATCTTTTCAAAATTTAAAGGCTAAATCGGAGTAGATTATACTTGGATATCCCTTTCGAGATAAAATTGAGTAACCAAGAAATTGCAATATTGTTGTTATGGATCTATTGGTTTTGAAGTTGTAGATTGTCATTGGATGGCTTTGGTATGGAACTGTCTATAAATTCGACCTTATTTTTTACGAATAAAGTGATTAGCATCGCTAGGCTCTAGGAGGCATAATTCTCTCTTGTGAGCTATTGTGAGACATATATGAGTCCTGAACTATCTACATGGCGGAGGAAGAAGAGATTGGAGGCTTCATTGGTGTCGAAATAGGGGTTTGAGGCAACTAAGTTGAAGGAATGAAGATGCTCCATGAGATTATAGGAGATTACGGAGGAATAGCAACATATTCATAGGCTGGAATTTAAAAGCTTAAGTGGAGAGAAATGAGGAACAAAAGTGGAATAGCGAACATCTAATACGATATTAACTGTAGCAGCATGCATGCAAGCAAGGAGATGTACTGGAAAAGCAAAGAGACGTATTGGAAAAGTGAAGTGCATTAAAATTGCTAAAGTATAAAATGTGTAAAACTATTTATAGACAGCTGCATTAATGGTGTTAACTAACAGACTATGCTAACAGCTACAACTAGCTAGGCTTCTGTTCTAACTAAATAACCGAAAATGGGTTATTAACAATAATTAGTTTGCTAATAATAATAGAATATTTTTCTGGAGAGGTTGCAACCTTAATAGCAGGTCATAAACCAAGGAGCAGATGGGTTGTTGTTACCCAAGACGAAAGCTGCCATAGCAGAATTTTTCGGTCCACCGTTGTTAGAGAAAAAGAAATATGCTATAGCAGCAAATGATATTCAGGGATACGACAAGGTTGTATAGTCTCGGAGGATCAAATACTCGACTGGAATGTCCTCTTTTTCTTGATAACCTTGTTAGCAAACTTGAGGAACATGAAGTACTGATCCTTCGCAATACCAGGTTTCAATTATGCAATTATATATTTGTAAATATAATCATTGTTTGTTGTTAATGAATTCGACCGTGTCTTTTATATATTCTATTTTTTTTGAACTGATGCCTTTTTTTCTTGGCTTTATAGGCTTGGAGCAATGGAAAATAAAAAAGTATTGAGCATAGAGTTGTTACCAAGGTGCAAAAACTAAGAATATCTGCTATGGCATTTGTGATTCCGATCCGGGCAATAGGGTTGAGTTAAACCCACTCAAGGCAATGATCTTCACCCTAGAATCTTCCAAGATGGTGTTAAATATATTGATTACGTTAGATACCCATTGGCCAACAAAGTGGAAAGAAAATTAGCCAACATAGAATACCTCAATTTAAAATTAGTCAACATAAAATTCAACCTAAATAGTTGATATCTTCAATTTGAAATAATATTGTCTGATTCTAGCAGCAAATTGAATTTATTTGTCCATAAACTTTGATAAAAAAGGCTGGAGATTTCAATGTACTTGTTCTTCAATAAACACCCACACATATGTATCAGTGATACGTACTGATGCCCATGAAACAAGTTACCCTTATTTCAAGCATGTATCTTAGATGCAAATGTATCAGTTGTTGATGTTCCGTTTCAAAAATTTAACGAGTTAGAATATGTATGTGACGAAAGTTAGAGAGACACATTTCATAACTACCATTGTCTACATGATCCCATATATAGCTATATTTCATATTCGGGGCGTCATCTTGTGTGATAAAACCAAAACAAGATGATGGATAAAAATTTGCGTTTCTTTATTATAAAAGGAACAAAATTGTACATATTACAAGTGCGTACTAGAAACTGCGATGAAATGGTTGGTTTTTTGTTAAAAATGGAAGTTATTAAACAAAATAAATTATCCACAAGAGAACAAATCAAAGATAGAAATTTAGGGCAGAAAAAATGTCGTCTTTCATCAATTCGAGACAAATATAGAAACAAAATGTCTTTGGTTTTACTTTAATAAAGTGAATAACAAATTAAATTTAAATTTAGAGATGAATTTTCAAAAGTATCAAAAGAACTTTCAATTTCATGATTCAGTCCCTATTCCCAATAAACTTAATTTGACCTCCTCATTCTAAAATGAATTTGAGACTTCATCCCCCACCTACTTGATTTGGTAAAAATATCCTCCAACTTAGTATTTAGTTTGTTTTTTATTTTTTCCCTCCTTCCCATTCTCTCTCCCTCCTCCCCCCACCCCTCTCTCTCCCTCTTTCTCATTTCTATCAGAAGTAACTCCTCTCTCTTTTTCTTGATCAATAGCCAATCACCAATGCCATTTGTATGCCACTACAACTTCCACTACCACCATTGTATTGCCTATCAGTTTTGTTACATTGTCACTCCTACCATCACCACTCCATAAAAACTCTTGTAAGGTTTTTTTTCCTTCCCCTCCTCCCTTAATTTTAAGTTTAAGAAAAATGCTTGCAAGTGGAGGCCAAGTTCTGTTTTAAAGAAGTTGAATTGCATTTCATGGAGTTGTTAATTTGATTATCGAGGTGAACTTGTAAACTTTATGTAAGTAATTGTAAACCTAAGATGGGGGTGAATTAGGCCTAAAAGATTTTAATGCAATAGAAGTTTATCGCTCAAAATACTTTTTGGCTTTTCAAAATAGTTTAAGTCTTTTGTAGAAAATAATTTTAGTTAGTGATTGGAATTTGTAAATACTAGCTAAACTATTGGTTAGACCAATGATAAATAAAGCAGTAAACCAAAAGTAAAATGACACTAGTATTTATAGAGGTTCAGCAGGCCTACTCCTCTACCTAAGTTTTCACTTAGAATTTTGAACATGTCAAATTAGTTAATATGTAAGAATGTTTTACAAGTAATCATAGTAATTTGGTAGTAAGAAAAGTGAAAGGATTAGAAACACCCTAGCAAGGTAAAAAATCAGCTCTTCGCAAAGAATTAAATCAGAATCCCAGAAGGGAAAAAGCGGATTTCAGAGCATTGCAAAACTAGCTACTTTGTGAATAGGCCCGGGGGAATTATGCTAGAATGACTTGCACAACCTCTATGGACTATTGCACAAGTTGTTTCCACTCCATATAACAAGCTCTAAACTCTTCTTCCAAACTGAAACCAAAAACACCGTAGAAGATTCTAGATAGCATCGCTTTACTGGTTTTTTCACTTAGAGGTCCTTAAAGCAATCAAGCACTAATTTGTTCTCTTCATGGGGTCCCTTGAGAGTATATATGACTTATATTCCTCTTCATCACTAGGTCCTTCGAGATATGAACTATCTTGTCCTTGTCTCTCCAAGGTCTATCAACGGAAAGCTCCACTTGACCTTCTTCACCATAAGGTCCCTCAAAATCACATGTAAAGCAAGGAATTAGCAATACTTAAGCACAAAATGTGTGTAAGAGTATCACACAACTCCTCGAGATACTTAACAAAGATCTTTCCTTGACTTAGCGATTTACTTCAAACAACTCTACATATTTTCTTATTTTTAGGCTCATATCCAATGGCTATAAATCCTTAATTAAGTAAGTGTCCGTTGGAATCAAATAAGAAAATTAGATATTATGGTAAAAATCCATTAGCACTACGAATTGCGGATATATTGATAAGTATAGCAAGATTGATTTCTTTCCTAAATCATAAAGATATAAATCAGGCTAGAATCTACAAGACATCTTTTAAATATAGAAAGTATATTCCAATGCACGACAGATTCCAATAGATAATTAAGGAAAAAATAATTATAGCATCTAAATCAGATAAATTTATTTGGCAAGCTAGAGATGCAAGATTTAGAGCCAAGAAGGATATACATTCCTAATATGAAAAACATGAGAATCAATCTAGATGATCTTCATGAAAAAGGTAAGTTAGATTTCAGTTCTTTATGGAAGGCAAATTCCAGACGAGACTTATATATGAATTCTCTACAAATTATTTAAAGATAATTTAATATGTCTACGCAAAAAAAGCTCTTTCCTTAAATCATTAAAAGATTATCAAATGGGAAGAAGATAACACAAAAGGAAAGAAGGTGTTAGTCAATCATTCCATATATTACGTTCACTGAATTTGGCAATGATGAGCACATGTTCAAATTTAGCAACATGATATTCCTTCCATAAATAAGAGATATGATGTTCTTAATTGAATATAAAGATATGCTACCATAATATAAGGCAATATAAGTTCTAGATAGCTCAAGATATTTTTCAAACAACATAAGACAAGTTCTAGTAGATTTTAGGGAATAATTCATATTAATCATGCAACAAATATTAGCATAATTAAAACTCTTAACTTCATACACAATCATCAAAGGGTTAACACTTTATCTTGTGTCTCTAGGTGTTTTTTGCAAATACAATGATGTAATTTATATAAAGATGGAGAAGTTAGAAATCATTATAATGCTTACTTCAGATAAAAATGTTGACCAACTTGATTTTTATTTTATTTTATTTTGAGATAGATTGCATTATTTATCTTGTGTTAAATGGATTTTGTTTGATTATAATAATGCTTTCTTCATATACATTTGTAGGTTTATGGGAGTACAAAGAATATGCTATAGAAATAAATGTGGATTTTGTTCAAAGAGCTATTTGTTCCATTAGATGATATATGTGCCATCAACCTGCTCTTAAACAATTTTTATTTTTTCCCTCCACTACGAGTGCATAATTGTTATGCTTCATGAGATTATACACATTAGATAAGCCAAAGAGGAAGGTACTTTGAAAGATATGGACTTTTTGGCTTTCTTCTTTCCATACATTTTCTTTAAAGGTAACTAGTTTTAGATTTTCATGTTTTTCATATATCTATTACAAACATCATTTGTAACGCCCCGATTGAAAGGTGCCTATTTTCAATTGAGATGTTACCCAAATATATAACATTAAGTCTTCTGAATAACAAAAAATATTTTTTCAAAATCTAAAGTATTTAATTTCTACAAGTGATAATCAACAAAGGTAATACTAGAGACTGAAATATCATAAATGACACACAACTCTTCTACCCTCTGCATTAACCTTAGGTATTGCCTAAGTTAATCTATTTTCATCACTCAATCTTATTTAGGGTAAAGAATGGAAGATAACAATATAATAATGTAAGTGTGAATGACTTAGTGAGATAATTTAGCAATAACAACAGAGTAACAACTTCTCAAATAACATATAGAAAGTAAGTAAAAACATTAAAATTCCCAAAGTTGTGAGAGAAGGTTTTAGTTAAAATTTTAGGTGATCTATCTCACCGCCGTCTTATTTCAATGATAAGATTTCACAAAATTCATTATCTCTCGCCAAGGATTAGATCTCAATTATGACAAACAAAAAGGTCGTCATACCATTTGAATAATTACTTGATTCCTGTCGATTTCAAAGCATAAATATCACACATATCAGTTATTTTCACAATTTGCTATTGGTGGTTCTACTACTTTGTCACTTCATTTTTGAAAACATAAAAATCCTTATTCCTCCACATTTTCGACTCATCTACTTGAATACTTACTCACACACACACACGCACACTAATACTAGGCATAGTTAGCCGCATGCTTGATCCAGCTCATAGGTGGATACCTTCAACTTGCCTACTGAGCAAAGATTATATGTGCATCATACATAGGTATCAACTGAAAGATCTATCACTGCAAACCATTTCGCCCAATCATCTTTCATGACTGATCCTAGGGTCCAAACCCCAAGAGTATTAAGTATAATTGCTATTATTATTGAGTATGTCTGTTAGCATTTAGCTAAATACTTCAAATTGCGATGTTAAGCATGAAATCACTAATTTAGCTCAAGCTGGTTTTAAGCTAGACATGGTGGTAAAACATATTTCGAAATCAATTTTTAGCTTTCTCAACACAATCATCAAATTTTAGGTAAAGCGATATCAATTATTATCAATAGAAGTGTTCAGTATAAAAGGGTGGCGTGGAGTATTATTTTTAACATAAAGATTAGAAGAAAGTAAGTGACCAGGATATATTAACATATATATATATATATATATCCCCTCTCCAGTAAAGAAATCTCATACTATTGAGTATAAACTCACCTAGTATATACAGAGAATTTCCTAGACATACGATCACTCTAGTCCCTCTAGTCCTAGCTTCCTAGTCAAATCGAGAACTGTCATAAGATATCCTGAGTTGTCAACTTATTAATCCTTTGATTCTTAGATATAAATATAGTTAATATGTTTATCAAGCTTAAGGTTATTTTGATAAAATTCTACTAGTTTTTGTTTCAATCTAAGTGCCTAAGACGGTTGGATGTGGTAACCGTTAGCTATTTGGAGAGTCCATGTCTTTATTTCCTAATCAATTTAGAATAAAACAACCTTGACCAAAACTATTTTGATTTCTAAATAATAATTCCTAATGCACTTAAATGTCCTTATCAAGTTTCATGTTCATTTAGATGGCTAACGTAATCACATATCACTGTCCTTAACTCGATAAGTCAATAAGCAAGCTATTAAAATCTTACTTAAGGTCCTAACGGTGTCCATCCGAGTTGATTAGGTTTAATATTATAATAATTATGAAATTAATCTATACCTTAGGCTAAATTATAATTTAACGGTCTTAGTTCATATTATGGTTAGGCTTGAGTCCAAACCTTTGTTCTTAAGTTACACTATTCGGAACAACCTACTTTCTAAATTTTATTTGTAGACCTAATTCTTATAATTCATTAGCTTGAATAGTTAAATTAACTTATTATTTTTCAAAGCATTAGATTAATTCATAATCGGATCTAGCTAGGTTATACTTTTATATACAGGTTTCATTTTAAAAGACTTATCAATTATTAGGTAAACTCCTAAATCCAATCCTTAGTTTAATACCTATAAGATCAAATATTTTAAATCTAAGTTAAGCTATTTTCAATTCAGTCAACATTGGTACTTACTCTCTGTATTTCCCCTTAAGTCTGATGTTCCAAAGAAATCTCAACATAAAATTTTTAAAACTACTTCGTTAAA
The DNA here is from genome assembly GCA_014898725.1 of Jacaranda copaia. Classification (NCBI taxonomy): domain Eukaryota; kingdom Viridiplantae; phylum Streptophyta; class Magnoliopsida; order Lamiales; family Bignoniaceae; genus Jacaranda; species Jacaranda copaia. The sequence continues at coordinate 2,279,118 of JACGDI010005296.1, forward strand.
TCTTTAATCTAGATCAATCATTTGATGTCCTAATCTCATAACACAATTCGATTAAAATTTAGGAAATTAATCAAGAAAAATTTTATTAAAGGACTTCTACCCAAATTAGGCTAAGTCAAGGCTCAAATTAGAGCCCGAAAGTAGCCTGGTTAGGCTTAAAATATGTTTTTATCTAATGTCACTGGAGCGCCATCGCAGCCACCACGCCACCGCCGTCAACCACCATGCACAATTGCTAACGCTAACAAATATCATCCCTATAAGATGCACTTCGTCGAGTTAGATTAAGCCCTTAAATTAATTTTTTCATCCGGCCATCGTTTGGCTGGTTAAATGGTCGAAAATTGCCACACGAACCCTGGGTGCTGCCATATACCATCCTTGTCAATTTCTTCTCCATTACTCATCATTTCTCCAAATTGGCTTCACAATCACATTGCCTATGCTGTTGCAACTAAAACCCACCTATGTTTGTCTCATTTTCACTGCTATATACTGGAGAATCATCAAACTCACTATGTGCACACTGTCACCTCTTTTTTTTTTGGCCATTTTATTGGTTGTTTTTAGTCATGTTAGGTATGGTTGTGTGTTCCTCTCATCTAGAGAAAGCTAACCATAGTTTTAGTTTTGAGTTTTAGGGTCATTTTTTGGAGATTCGCTGATGGTGTAAGGTTCAGATAGATTTTGAGAATTTGATAAAATTAGGTCCTCAATCATATATATATAATTGTATTTTTTGGCCTTTTTAGATTAACCCCAAATCTTTTGATCGACTTCAGTCTTACCCCAAAACGTCTAGCCTCCTTGCAATTTGACTCTTGAGTTTCAAATAAACCATTCAACTCTTAATTCTTACATATTGGCCCCTAAATTTTCTATTTCTAGGCAATTGGGTCCAAATTTAGTTATTCTGAAGTCCTCATGCTTTTAATTCACTCACTTTGACCCCTAACTTTTATAAATTTTAGACAATTAAGTCTTTCTCTTATTTACAATTCAATCTCTCAATTGTGGATTATTGGTTAATATGTAGAAAAAATTGATAATCTTGATGTCTATGGAATGCATTAGTTTGTGCCTAGAATTGTGAGAATGACTACATTTGTTGGTGTTAGAAAGACATATTAGTTTGAAGTATTTGTATTTTAATGTATTAATATTTCATCAATTTCAGCAACATAATCCTAGAGTAGATGGTATTTTGTATTGTATAGGTGATTTTTTTTTAATTTTTTGGTTGGTTATATTTTGGATAAATATTACTAAATGATAACCTTGTTATTGAATGAGAAAAATGTATGGTTAATATGCTTTTTAGCTACTGAGCATTTTGCATCGAAACTAACTATCAAGGTATATAGTATATGTATGTTGCTGAAAAATATAGTATTTTTTAAGACATATAGGTATCTATATTTACATATGAATTACTAATCATGATAAATGCAGTCCTAATGCTACTTACATATGAAATTTATATTTCACATCTTTTTTGGGCTATTTTAGCTTTATATTGGGTAGATTACGTTTAAAACATATTGAAAGGAATAAGCAGTTTTGTTGGCATTGCTTACATATCTTGTTCACTCTCATTAGTGGAGTTAGAAATTTTAAGTTGTAATGTCACATCTTTGATGAAAATGAGTTCATTCTACCTTATTTGGAGGATATCATTATATTGCCTCCTTCAAGGTACTTCACTGTGTTCAGCAATTGCTTTAGTAGTGAGTTCTTCCAACATCTCCAAATAGTTTCACTTGTTATTAGGGGGTGTAGAACGTATCTGATGAGTCTTTCTTACCATATTTTCCATAAATCAAGTTGTAAGTTCTTGAGCGATTTGCTTTTTTCTAAATAGTACTAGAGGAGTAGGTTCTATTTTGTGCGAGAAAAAGGTTATGGGCACTACAAAAAATACTATTTTTTGTAGTGGACATTTTTGACGTAATTTGCCGTTGAAATTTTTTGAAGGAATTTTTATGAATATATAAGGACAAATGGGTTAAAAAAAATCAAATAGAAAGATGTTTGTAAGTTTGGAGGGAATTTGGTGTGAAAAGGCGCAAACATCGCCAATGGATTATCCATCAAGAGACTATCAGAAAATAAATTCTAATGAAAATTTTCAACGAACCTTCCTTTAAAAAATTGAGGCTTTATTCTTTTTCATTTTCCCAAAATATTTTCCAACTCCCAAAATAATCCTAAAAAGTGTACACATTCTTCGATCATTCTTCCACAAAAATTCTATGCCTGAAAAACCCCTCCCAAAATAATATCAAAATACTCTATATCTTAAAAACCACACCTTTCCCCACCTACCCCCCTTATTTTTTCACTTTACCTTTCATATCATTCATTCATTTATTACTATCTTACTTCACTCATCCATGTTATTACTATACTATATAAGCATCTATGTAGGTATGAATAGTGCTCACTCGCGTGAGTGCTATTTTTGGTTCTTTTATTTTTTACCTTTTCAATTTAAAAAATGACATCATTTTTGAATTCTTATGTTTTATTGAGTTATGATTTCTGCCTTGATAGCTGTTCATCATTTTGTCTTCTGTAAAATGATTAGAAGAAAATATAAAGGTTTTTTGATTTCTTTCCTTGCCAAATAAATGTACTAAAAGCCTATTCCCATTGAATGGCTTTGCTAAAAAACTTGCAACCACTAAAACCTTACCCCCCACACCACGCCACATGCTCTGTGTCTCTATCTATCTTCGTATCTTCCATCCCAAACCCTAGCCATAACTCCTTCGAAATGAAAGCAAGTAGAAAGCTAGTGGTCATCTTTGATGGCAGCCCTTTGTGAAACTTGGTGGAGGATGGCAAAGAAATTGATGGTGAGGACTCATTTTTCAATTTGGTATCAAATTGTTGGATAGCATCGATAGATGCCAATTGTTGAAAGAAACCTCCTATTAAGTGGGATTCTTTTGCGATTCTTTGTGCTTGCTTTTTGTTTTGATATGTGCTTTCTTTAGGTTGGCACTCTTTTATATTGATTTTTGTTTTGGATGTTGGGGTTGCTGGTTTTCTTTTTGTCTCATTGAGTTTCTTGTCTGTGTTTAGTGTGTATTTTTTTAGATTTGTCCAAATTCCTTTTGGTAGAGAATATTAAAGACAATATTAGCTTAGAAGTAAGTAGACAAAGCTATTGTCTCTGACTTTGATGAAATTGAAAACAATGGCGGCAGCAAGGAGGAGGAGGAAGAGAGAGTTTTTGTAGTATCCAGAGCATCCTTTAGCAGAAACACTTGGGATGCCTGGTTCAGTTGGACTTTTAATCAAATATGAGTTATTTGCCAAAAAAATTTCTATATGTTTTTTGATGAATATATGACTATGTTTTAGGATTTTGTAGAGTTCAAAAATTTTTAGGGAAGAAAATGAGGTTGATTTTCTAATTTTGGTACTTGGTAGAGAATTATCCGCAGGGGTGCCATTTGTGTTAATGGAGAATGGACTTCATACTCCTTTATGCAGGCTGCAGTTCTTGAAGCCAAAGCATGCTGTTCTGCTGGGATTGTGGGATGTAAAGATTATGACCATCTCAAGCCTGGTAGAAATAAAAAATAGAATGTTCAAAATAAAAAAGCTTTGTGCTTTTTCTAATAGAATGAAAAATATTAGTATCTTTACATTTTTTCCTTTGAAGTGGTTTATTTTGCTAAACCTAAAGGCTAAAGGTTTTGGGAATCAAGTGTTGGGCTCCACTACTTTTAAGGCTTCATGTTCTAGTCATGGAATTTATAAGTACTTTTATTATGCTCATTACTTATGGTATATGTGTAGTATTCTAATTTATGTTCTTGTTAGTTTTATAGCTTATAGGGTTATTAGCACCTTCTATCGACAAACAAAACTAGACTTGAGTATATCTAGATATTTACAAAATATAAAATAGAAAAAGTAGCATGCTTTTCTCAGTGAAAACCATAGTCCAAGTTTTGCTGGGTTTTATAATTATGCTCAAAAGTAGTGGTATGTGATTGGTGGCCACTCACTGCAACCTGCAATTAATGAACAACTATTCATCAAATTAGATGGGTGTAAACATATTAATTTTTGGCCAATTGAGAAGTGACACATGTAAAATAATATGCTAATTATTAATTTAAAATTTTCTATTTATCTTGGAATTTATTAAATTTAATTTCAAAAAATAGATAGTTAATTTTAATTAATCCTCTAGTATTTATTTTATACTCGAATCAAATATTGAAAAGTGTCAAAACACCATTCAAATCAAATATATTTGATATTATATATTGATATTTGGTATTATTTCTTGATATTTAGTGTTATCTCTTGATATTTGATCTTGATAGTCTGATATTATCTCTTGATATGTGATATTATCTTATCAAAGATATAATCATCAAAGAAGTTCAATCAATGTGGAAGTTTCCCATCAAATATCTACATAAAAGGGGTAGCTAAAGCTTATTCAACACACAACATAAATTCTAGCAAGTGAGAGGGGCTTTAAAAGAGTCTAGCAATGCTCTCAATTAAATTTAAGAAGATCCATGATGTTTAATGCATTCTTTGCGAAGCTCATATATTTTGATATTTGATTTGAGATTAATGCGCGAAGCCCTTGGATTGGCATTATTTTTTTTTCAAATAAAATTTAGGAAGATCCATGGTGTTCAAAGCGTTCTTTATGAAGCTCATATATTTTTGCATTTGATATGACATTAAGGTGCGAAGCCCTCGAATTGGCATTACATTTTTTCAAATCAAATTTAAAGAGATACATGGTGTTCAAGTCGTCCTTCATGGAGCTCATTAAATTTTTGGATCATATTTGGAAAGAAAGAATTAGAAGATTAGATTAAAGATCGAACCCACATTTGATAAATTTTAATTTTATTTTATTTGTACAATTTTTTTCATCTTGTAATTTTAATTTTGCAGACAAAGAAATTTACACTTATGAATTTTAGCACTCCTAGTGGGGCAATCTCTACCTCTTATCTCTTCATTTCATCAAGATTGAAGTATCAAATGACTGCCAACAAAACTACAGTATTGAAAATTACTGCCCCAAATTCCTTGAGTACTGGAGCAAAAAGTGTTGACATCATCACAAGAAATATGTCCAAGAAGCTACTATCATCTTTGGAGGTTGCTCCTTCACATGCTATGGAAAAGATATTACTGCATTTTATTAATACAAATGAAGATGGTGGAAACTTAAAGGAAGAATTTTTATCATCCATTCCCTGCTCAACATCAAATTCCTCAAACACGGAGATAGTAACGGCGACAAACGCTACAACCTGGGAGGAACAACTTGCAAATTTGATGAAGGTTATTGAAGGACTCAAGAAACATGTCCAAGAGCGAGACTTTCAAATATTCAAATTGATGAGCAAAGTGGACAATCTTGATGCCAACTGCATGGTAGAGAAATAAATGAGACTCAGGACAAAGGTAAAACTTCCATATAGCTAGCTAAAAATGAAAAGACTACAAATAAAGAACTACACATTTCCACTGATGGACTAGTTCCCATTAACCTATTGAATGAGTTTAATATAGAGACTATCAAAGAGAAACTTGATGGAAGTTCTAAGTCATCTATGACTTATTTCAAACCATATACTGAAAGAACTGATAACTTGAAGATGCTAATTGGTTGCCAACCCTTATGGCAAAGGCAACTCAAAACAGCATATAGCACATTTTATTGAGACTTGTAACAATGTTGAGACATATGGAGATCTTTTGGTAAAGCAATTTTTTTGATCATTAAATGGCAATATTTTTTATTGGTATATTGACTTGAAGGCAAGCTCCATCGATAATTGGGGGCAATTGGAACAAGAGTTCCTCAATCTTTTCTATAGCACTCAAAGGACAATCAGAAGATTGAACTCATCAACTATTGCTAGTGAAAAGAAGAAAATGAGATTGACTACATATATCACTAGAGAATGTTTAGCCTTAGCTGCAAAGATCAATTATTGGAAGCTTCAGCAATTGAGATGTGTATTCAAGGAATGCATTGGAGTTTTTGTTATATACTTCAAGAAATTAAACCCAAAATTTTGTAGATTTGACAACTTATGCATATAATATTGAAATGAGCATGAATTTTGATGAATAAGAAAACTCAAGTAATGCTGCTGATGATAAAGATGTTGGGGGTAATTAATTTTTATCTTCAAATCACAAATGCTTTTTGATAAGAGTTTAAACTGTTAATAATACTCCTAGATAAGAGTATAAACTATCTAAAATTCTCAAGTCCCCAAATATCTGAATTCAAATTTTTAGGTTTCCAAGTTGTCAAATCAATGGATCAAGTTTTCAAGTCTCCAAGTCTTTCAAGTTTAAGACTCAAGTCTTCAAGTCAAAGACTCAAGTTTCTAAGTCTCCAAGTCCAAGACTCAAATTTTAAGTCTCTGAATCAAAGATTCAAATCTTCCAATCTTCAAGTCCAAAGCTCAAGTCTTCAAATTCCAAATACTCCTAGATACGAGGGCAAACTATCTGAAATTTTTAAATTAAAGTTTTCCCATGTGCTTCTTGATAAGATCTTAAACTATCAATAAGGCTTTTAGATACTAGCACAAACTATCTAAATATTCAAAGTTTTCCTATGTACTCCTCGATAAGAGCTTAAACTGTTAATAAGGTGCCTAGATACAAGCATAAACTATCTAAATGTAAAAAGTCTCCCCATATGCTCCTTGATATGAGCTTAAACTTTCAATAAGGCTCCTAGATGTGATCGTAAACTATCTAACTATTCAAAGTCTTCCCATGTGTTCCTTAATATAAGCTTAAACTTTTAATAAGGCTCCTAGGTATGAGCATAAACTATCTAAATATTCAAAGTCTCCTCAATATATTGCTGGCTATGAGCTTAAACTTTTAATAAGGCTCCTAGATACGAGCATGAACTATCTAAATATTCTAAGTCTCCCCATATGCTCCTTGATATGAGCTTAAGCATTTAATAAGGCTCCTAGGTATATGCATAAACTATTTAAATATTCAAATTCTTCTCTTGTACTCCTTGATAAGAGTGTAAACTATTTGTTAAGTCAAACTCAAATAAACTCCTTAACATGAGTATAAATTGTCAATCAAATTCAAGTGAACTCCTTGACGCAAATATAGAATGTCTATTTAAGTTAAATATGCTCCTTGACATATGAGCTTAAACTGCATGTTACTCCTAGCCCGTATAAGTATAAACTATGTATGACATACCCATTAAAAAGATATTTACTTTGAATTATGTTATAACTTGACCTTTTGATTGGGCACTATAGCTTGAGGAATGCTTGCAGAATGTTCTTGCCACAAACATATGTGAACAAATTGAGAGAAAAGAAAAACATCTCAAATACTTCAAGTCTTACCTCTTTTGTGAATGATTGGCACATCTTTCTCCAAGTCTTGAAGTAGGGGCATTTGTAGACACATCAATATTTGGCCAATTAAGAAGTAGCATGTGTAAAATAATATGCTAATTATTAATTCAAAATTTTTTATTTATCTTGGAATTTATTAAATGTAATTTCAAAAGATAGATAGTTAATTTTAATTAATACTCTAGTATTTATGTTATACTCAAATCAAATATTGATAAGTGTCAAAAGACCAAAAAAATAAAATATATTTGATATTATCTATTGATATCTAATATTATTTCTTGATATTTGGTATTATCTCTTAATATTTGATCTTGATAATCTGGTATTATCTCTTGACATTTTATATTATCTTATGAAATAAATATTCAACAAAGAAGTTCAATCAATGTGGAAGTTTTCCATTAAACATCTATATAAAAGGGGTGGACAAAGCTCTTGAACATACAACACAAATTCTGGCAAGCGAGAGGGATTTTGAAGGAGTTTAGTAATGCTCTCAATTAAATTTAAGGAGATCCACGACATTCAAGGCATTCTTCCCGAAGCTCATATATTTTGGCATTTAATTTGAGATTAAGTACGAAGTCCTTAGATTGGCATTTGATTCGAGATTAAGGTGCGAAATTTTTGAATTGTCGTTATTTTTCTTCAAATCAAATTTAAAGAGATCTATGGTGTTCAAGGTGTTCTTCATGGAGCTCATTAAATTTTTGGATCATATTTGGAAGAGAAAAATTAGATGATTAGATTAGAGATAGAATTCACATTTGATAAATTTTAATTTTATTTTATTTGTGTGATTTTTCTTGTCTTATAATTTTAATTTTGCAGAAAAAAATATTTGTGCTTATAATGAGGTCTATTAGTTTTTAGTTAGGTCCTTGAAAATGCAAAGTGTTGTGCTTTTAGCAATTTAACATGCTTAATGACTCAAATGAATCTATTTAGTCATTGTTTAAAATGGGGCTTGCTTGGGCACCTAAAGTTGTCAAGGAGTTGCATTTACTCTCAAATACTATTGATTAGATGAGTTATTCTAGAATGTAAAAGTTATTTTATCTAATAATGTCATATTCAATGATATTAAAAAGCATTCACTTACATAGAATTTGATTTTAATTTATTCTAAATAGGCAAGGCAAGTTGGGCTCCTTGGCTCAAGGATGCTAATTTATCTCTTGATAAGTTATGTGAAGGCTATGTCGAGGTGAGTTTTGGAACAAGAAATTGTAGGAAATAGAATTGACATGATAAGTTCAAATCCTTGTATATATTTGGAGGCTTGAAGTTCTTCAAATGTTGTGAGTAACTTAACTACTATTAACAATTAATTTGGAGATTCTAAAGTGGCTTAGTTAGGTGGTTGTTTATTGGTTGAATGATATTTGACTTTCGTTTCCTTTATTCTTATTATTTTTATCAAATGTTTGGCAGTTAGTTTGCATATATTTTAGTTCTTCGTAGATTTTATAGGTACCTTGATTTGACTAAAAGCTTGTGATGTTGGGAAAAAGGCCCTTGATATCATATGCTTGAGGCCTTTAACCAAATATAATGATGTTTAAATAGTTTGATGGTGGTTCTAGAGCTTGCAATAAATGTTATAGATATAGACTAGAAATCTAATGATGATGAGCAAGCATCAATCAGCCCTACTAGAAATCTACTGATGTTATATAAGAAATTCTCACATGAAGTTCAAAGTTATAATTAGCAGTAACACAGGGATTTACTCCCTTTAGAGTGAGATTTTAAAAGTTCGCTATTTAGTTTTTACTGGTGTTAATAATTTGAGATATGAGATTCTAATTAAATTGAGGAAGATTTTATTATAATGTCGATTAAAGCATTTATTTTGATGTTTTGTCCAGTCAAAATTGTTCCAATAATAGTTGTATGTCACATGAAAAGCAAACATATTGATGGTTTCCTTGCATCCCATTTAAAATCTTTGGAGCAATTGTGTAGTGGTAGTTTGTGTTGATTTCTTTTTCTTAAGCTTTGTAGTGTATATATATAGTAATCTAGCATCATAAATTGTTACAAAATATTGACTAGAAGAGACCAATTGCCAAGTCAGAGAGAATAGTAATTGCATAGTGATGCCAGTATTTCCATTTAATATTGTATGTTTCTTTTATACTCATTCTAGATTTACTGATGAGTAATTTGTTGCTGTATTTTTCTTGTTGCAGAAATCCAAACATAAGATTATGTAAAAGGGTCATCGACAGTGAATACATTGTAAGTTGTACTTTGTTCTTGCTGCTTGTACTAGAATATTCATAGGGCCAATAGTGAAGAGTGCTAGTTATAATATACTCAAGTGCTTGTCTCATACCAATTGCCTATGTCATGCTCTACATCTATGCTTAACTTTTGACATATAATCAATCCTTTCACGTACTAAGGATGCAGTCTGCCCTAAATGTAAGTATTCTATCCTTTTTTTCCTTTGAAAACTTAAGTAGAAGTGTCTTTGTGAAGTGTGTGATTATTCATTTTTGTTCTATATTATCTCTGCCCTTATCTTTTCAAATCAAGATAAAGATGAATTTGTACTTTCCAAAATCTGAAGATGTATAATCAAGAAAAAAGTATGGTAGAACTTGAAATTTTAATTTTGTAATATTATATGAAAGCAACATTGTCGGGAATGCTGCCCTCTTTAGTGGAAAGGTTCTTCTGCTTTGATCCATCTGATTTTTTGCCAAAATGTTGCATCAAATGTGCAAGATTATTTGAATAGGAATACTTGAAAAATTTATACGAAACATATGTATATATATGCACATATAGAAGAATTACGTCAACTTGTTTATGTTTATCTTCCTTTGATCTCTTGAGGCTTATAATAAACTTGAACTAATCACCAGAACACATCTCTCTATTTTGATGTTGATTTGCTGCACTAACCTAGCATAGAATTTACTCATATCAGATAATTTTATTTGGAAAAATACTATAAGAGAAAGGAGAATCCTCTCTTTTATGGTTGTGCTACATTTGGTAATAACTATTTAAATCTTATGTTTCAATTCCTATTTAATGTTCTATTCCATTTCATGAGTATATTAAAATTTGTTTTATCCTATTAGCATATATACATCAAGTTAAAATAGAAGATGAAATAGAAAATGAAAGGTATGATCCAAAGTGTGGCAAATATACCTTTAAATGGAGTGATTCCCTTTTCTGTTAAATTGGCACATAGTTTCAAACTCATGAACCCATAAGCTCCAAAGATCCAAAAGAGCACATTGGGGATATCAAGCTCTTGAGAAGCTTCAAAGGTAAAAGTCATCACCCTATCTGCTATAACACAGTTGATAGAAGGAACAACTGGAGAATCATTAAGCTTTGCAAGAAGTTCTCGAAATGGGAACATAGAATTTTTCCTCATTGATTTGCATGAAGCTACAATAACTTGAGTAGCATTAGTGTCTGAAGGAGGCAGCCCATTTGGGATGGTTTCAAAGCAAAAATCAGACAAGTGTTCAAGAATGTTGGAGCCCTTGGATTTAAGGAGAAGCTTCTAGTTGAATTCTGTGTTAATGAATGCTATGTGGAAACCTCTATGATGAAGTAGTTCTGTTAGCTTGAGCAATGGGTTTATGTAGCCTTGTGTTGGAAATGGGACTAAGATAGCATGAGGTTTCTTGGATTTGTTTGGTGAGAATTTCATGTTTGAAGGATTAGCAGTTATTGGTCTGAATTAATGGAGAAAATTACAAGGTTCTATTTATGCATTATGGGATTATGTAATTCTCAATCTTTTTTTTACTTGTTGGTTATGTTTTGATTGTTTTAGCGAAAATACTGTACAAGAATGCATTTTAATAGCAAATTTGGGAATATAACTTTTGTTTATTATTATTTTATGAGTTGTCGAAAAATATTTTGAAATGAAATGTTTGATTGATATTTAAATAAGATAAATTTTAATTTAAATACTACATCAGTTAATCTTTTGTTTGGTTAATATGGTGAGAGTGAAATATAAATAAACAAGGGCTTAATGCTACCTATTTTACTAAAATGAGGTTGTGGGAGTTGAATACTGATGAGGTTGAAAGTTGTTTATAGTGAAAAGGGTAGTGTTTGGGTAAATTCAACTTAGGAGGTTGAGTTGTCCAAGTGATATTCTTCTCAAGGTCTGAGATCTGCAATAGCAACACATGTTAAATTAGCCAAGGTGTCCCTGACTAAGGCGTTCCGATGTTCAAGTCAATTTTGGTCAAAAATTGATAATCGAATAGAGTAATTAGAGCTTATAGTATATTTGGCATTACTCAAAGCATGGTTTGTTATCAGATATTTATAGCCTTCTCCTAGTGTGTGATTTATTGAAGGTGCCCCTATTAGGTGTAGTAGGCTTTAGTCTTTGTCAGGGGGTTAATGGTCATTCCAGATCTCAATACTATTCCAGGTGGCACAATCTTCTATTTTCCAAGGTGAACAGTACTTGTAATAGGCACCTCCCTATCAAAGGTAATGGCAAGGACTATATCGGCTGTCATACAGCATTAATGCGAAGGTATGTTTCCTATTAGAATAATAAATACAGCGTAGATCTGAGTCAGTGTGAAAGTAAGTCATTTGGTCGATACAAGTCAAACGAACAAGATTAGTCGATTAGAGAGGTGGTCGAATAGGCTTGAAGGGAAGACGCTTCCCATCAAGCGTGATTGATAACAGCATACTCGACTAGATAGTTATTGTGCAATGGTTTAGCCCAAAACTGATGTTGAGCCTTGCACATTGAATGGGCCTGTTAAGCCAAATGGGCCTGTTTGGTTATCTCATATCATAAGTCCCCTCTACTCATGGTCCTGAACAAACTTATCGATGACCAAGAGTAGGGAGTATATAGGCGGTTGCGGAGGTTAGAACAATTATTCACATTCGACTAGAGTTTTTAAATTCTCGACCAGGGTTTGTGGCGGTTCCATTGCAATTAGTGTGCTAGTTACCTCATAGAATATGAAGCATATGGAGATAGGGAGTAATTATAATTGATGCTTGGGTTCTTACACATAAACACCTATAAATAGTAGAGATATAGGTCTTCATTTACACTTTTGCTGAAATTATATCTAGTTGAATCCCTACCTTTGAAGTTCTCTAACCTTTTTTGCGCTTAGAGTTTGAGAGATATCTACTGTAAGTCGCTCTGTCTATTACATCTTTTGATCTCTCTTTCTTTTGCAAAAATTGTCTAGTAGTTCCAATAGCAAGGACACTAGATCCAAGAGTATAGCATCCCATGGGGAAACTAGGGTTGAGGGTCTAGCTAAAATAACCCAAAATAGTAGTTTAGAGAGTCGTCAAGTGATAGCTTGAGTTCGAGCAGCTCGAGTTCAAGTAGCTCGAGCACATAAAGGGCCATCTCTGGGGGTGAGGTTAGCCTGAGTGACTATCCCATATCTTGGGGTCAATTGTTCACACTAGACCATTACATAGAAATAACCTCTAAATATCACCTACCAATTTGGTCCGAATTAGGGACGCGTATCATATCCTTGAGGAGTATGAATTGTTGGCACTGGGGACTCGGGGTAGGATACATCGATCTCCTAGGGGGTGTATAATAATATTTAAGGAAGGGTTGAGATGGGGCCTTAGGTTTTCCCTCGCCTAATCAATAATCAACCTTCTAGTGGGTCTAGATGTTTGCATAACTCAGTTGCTTCCCAACTATTTTGTCACCCTTTATAGCTTTGCAGTGTTAATGTATCTATATAATCAACCCGTGTCCTATGCCAATTTTTCAAATTTATTTCACTTACCCATGTTGCGAAATTTGGGCAGTACCGAGGAATTTAGTTTTTACTACTTAACTACTCTACCTCGTTAAAAATTCTTAGTATTCCGTGCTTCTTCATACGGCCATGAGTGGAAAAACTACTTTTTCTATGTTTGGGGGCCAGGGGAGTTCGCCATTCTGAGGGGTTGGTGAAGGGGGCTTATGGAGATGCCTGAGAACCAGACACCTAGTTGCCCTAATACCTTTATCAGGGATTTGATCGAATTTGAGCATATGGAGGCCTCAGTTTTGACTAAAGAAAGGTGTCTAGTGTTGGCTAGCTTATTATCGGCCCAACTCAACCTGCCTGCAGGCAATTGACTAGGTAGAGATTCTCGTTGATCATTTTAATTATGACTACTTACTTTTCTGCTTGACTCTGATGCTTATTTGTCTTACTTGTGTCTGTAGATTAAGAAGAGATAATGGTGAGGAGTCGAACTGAAGCTCAAGTTCGGGCTTTAAGAAATGAAAAGTGACATCAAGTTACTGTTGCTCGATGAGAGGGAGCTGCTGCTGAACTAACTAGTTTAACATGATCAACCTTAGCTCCTGCACCCCCACAAATTGAATAGGCTTCAAAATCCCAATCCGCTCGTCAAGAGAAACTTGTACAAAGTAGCCCCACAAATTAAGGAAAGAGGTAGATTGCTGAGTAAGAAGGCTCGGCACTAAAGAAAGCTACAAGGGATAATGGAAAACAAAAGGTAGTGACAAGCTAAGACCTATTCAAAAAACCTAGTAATAGAGTACTATTCCAACTCCCTTGGCTAGCTCTACCCCATTTCGCAACGGACCCAACCCATGACATAACTGACTTGACCACCATCATCTAGAGAGGGATGATCAGAGGCAATACCCTAAAGTGGTTGACCTCAGGGCTTTTCTTACCCGACTAGCAAAAATTGATAGGCTTTAGCCAGGTCGGGGTTCTTCGAGCATTAGCCTACCACTGTGATATGTTAAGCACAAGATCGATAATTTATTGTCGAATTTCTTCTTTTTGGTTGTAACATTGTAAACTGACAATCTTATGTTTTAGGTGGCACAACTAAGCTACAATATCTACCGTCGATCAGAGTTGGCCCTGGAAAATAAGAAAGAGTTGCAAAGATGAGGGGATATGGAAACCTTCAACGTGCAGCTCGAGTCCTCCCAACTCTAGGTAGAATAGTTAAATAAAAATATGGCCAAGCTCTAAGAACAGCTGGACTCCTAAGACCAACAACTGGTCCAAGCGGTTGAAGAGCGGAGTTGAATGGACTCCATAATAAAGAAGGCTCACTTAAACCTGCAAGTGAACTTTACTTTTGGTTGGGCTCAAGTTTATGCAGAGGCTACTAATGAGGCAAATGAGGCCTTCAATTGACACCTCTCGATGATGCAGTGTGAGGCAGTCAAATAGGTTATCTATAGCCCTACTTTTCAAGATGATAGCGTGATCACATCCCTTGACAATGCTTGCAAGGTGTTCCATAGGGCTGTGAAGTAGCTTGACCACTTGGGATATACTTTCCCACCTAACGACAAGAGCAGGATAAGCCCTTTACTAAATGAGAAACTGGAGCCTTATCCTGACCCTAAGGAGGGTAGAGTCGAGCAGGCTCTAGAGAAGAAAATTGCAATCGCTACGCCGAATGAGCCTCCAACTAAAGCTCAAAAGAAGAAGGTTGAGGTCAATGCGAGGTTAGAATAGTTGGCTAAGGAATTTTCATTTGTGGAGGACCTTCTGGTGCAGTTGAAAGAGGAAGAGGTTGATGTGGCACAGTACGTGCTGTGCTCAACCAACTTCATAAGCAACGTCGTGGGGCCTTTTGAACTACCTCAAGCTATTTCGCCACTTACATGCTTGATGCCAGAGCCAGACTCAAAATG
>JACGDI010005296.1:2302304-2384757 GCA_014898725.1 Jacaranda copaia
ATGTATGGAACATCATAATTCAAATGGTCATATTTTCTTGCAACATACTGATTACGTTATATTGTTGCTTTTTTTAGGAATTAAATATCAATTACAATATTCATAATAAGAATATTGTGAAAATTTTTAAAGATACATATTTTGTTTGTTGCTTGACATTTTTCTTTTTATTCTTTCTTTATCGAGTTGAATCTCATTCTTTCATATTTTTTATTTTCTTAAATTCACTATACTATTACAAAATTCATTTTCTATGTTATTTTTTTTATAGATTCTTTTTGGCATAATTACATTATACCATAGTTTTTTTTAATTTAATAATATTTTCAAATTATACAAATTTTATATCTAATTATTAAAAAAATATTTTTCAAAAATTATATATAACATAAAAATATACATTTAATTATTTCGACGAACACATGCAGCGCACTCTACGTGGTGTATATATATTAAAAAATTAGAAGAAGACCAAAGGAGAAAAAGAAAGGAAAAGAAAATGGTGAAAAAAGACAAAAACAAATATATAAAAGAAAGATGCCAAAATAAAGGTAGGCAAGACCCACCAAATTCTTGCAATTTTGAAAACCAGCAGCGACGCCGAACACCGAAATATAATGCGAAGAGGTTTAACTCTTGCAACACATATCATCAAACCCTCTCACAGAAATTCACTGTGGTGGCAGCTTTCTGTTTCTGGCGCTTCTCTCTCTACTCTTCTCTCGCGCTCTCTCTGCTTTTCTTGTCTGATTCAGATTTTCGTTAGATTCCACTGTTAATTTGGCTCTTGCTATTTGTGAAGAAAAAAAACCATCTTCTTATGAATTTCTCCCCGATGGAATAAAATAAGGTTAATATGGCATTTAGGGAGGACGCAATTCCAAAAAAAGGAGCCCTACGAAGAAAAAATATTTGGTTTTTCGTTACATCGAATTCGAATTGAAGACTTGATTTTTGGATGTTGCATACGCACGCAAGAATACTGATTTCAGCAGTTTTAGTGCTAATCTATAGCATGCATGAATTTTTTATTATCTGTGTTACGCCATGTTGCTCCTCTGGAAATGATGGTTTCAGGGTTTTTTGTTTTCTTCTGAAAATTTTTTGCTGAAGTATTTACTGCATTTCCACGTGTTCCTTTTTGTTTAATTTCTCCCTCCCCCACGCTCCCTCTTTTTCCCGTCTTTTTTCCTTTTTTGTTTTAAATTTTGATACTGTTTTCTGCTGGACGTTTTTATTCCAAATCGGACTTCTATTAGTTAGATTTTGTTTGTGTTTCTGTTTCCTCGTTTTTTGTTTTCGGTTTTTTGTTCTTTTGTGTTTTCCCATCAAATGGGCTAAATTAGTATAATATAGAGACGCAGCTCCTGGACCATATTTTGTTATTGTTAAGGTCCTTTCTAGTTGGTTTTAATACCTAGCGTCAGCCCCATTCTAGAAAGTACGTAATATAATGGCTTTAGGTTGCACTATATATATATATATTGTCTAGGCCCTCTCAAATTCAGATTTGAATATTGTTTCCGTTTATTGCTGAGAGATGGGGAGGAATATTTAATCAAAATTGATTCAGGTAATGGCAAGTTGCATCAATAATCAAACTCCGTGGCTCAAATAGGTGTGTGATGAATTAGTTAATATAATGGTGTTCTAATATTCACAGTGTATGATCATGGGTAAATATTATTACACTTGGTACTAAAGCTGCACACTATGGATTAAGAACCTTAATTACCTGTATTTTCTGAACTTTTTGTCCCATTATAGTGAACAAAATCTTTATATGTTAACAATGTTTTAATGGGCAAGAATGAGTAGGATCTATTCTGTATTAAGATCTTTTAAGCAAAATTTTTTGAAAAGCTTTTGCCCCTCTATGACAATAAGTAGAATTACCCCCAAGTGGGTGTTGATTTGGCTATGAAATTCCTTCTATTAGAAGATTATCAAAGACCCTTAAACTTGCGGGTGGAATTCATATCAATAGGGTTGAGACTCAAGCCACTCCTTCTTGTCTATATGAGTATTAGAGAACTTTTGGACTAAAGTTAGGTTACAACCAGCAAGAAGGTATATACTATGATGAGACATTTGGTCTAGTTATCAAGATGGCTACAGAGGATATGATACACATTGCCTTGAGGTCTCCTACTGGCATATACTCAACCAAGGTGATACCTTTTGGTCTATAAAATGCCACTGCAGCTACATATCATCTTCAAAGAACTTCAAAATGAGGCTGCGTGCTATGTAGATGACCTTGTTCTACAATTTTAGTAAGACTGACCAGCTATTGTATATATATATATATATTAAAATTTTGCTAGTTATAAAATTTTAAAACTTATGTTTAAAAATTTAATTAAATTAATTGTCAAAAAAATAATTATATTATCGTATCTGGGGACCGGGGGACAGGATCTTATGAGGGAGGACAGGATTTCAAACGGATTCACAAACATCAACATAAAGTTGACACACAGAAAATAGAATTACTCAACAATTCAACAGTCAACTCATGCTTCCAGACATACACCTCAACACAACAGCCTAACGCCTTCCACTCGGCTCAGTGGGCAACAAACGGGGCAATCTAAAAGGTATATAGAAAACTATTAAATTATGAAACCTGCTTGGATAATCTAGTTCAAAATCCAAACCCTTCGACACAAGCCTATTCTAAAATGGCCATAAACTCAAAGAAAGTATCTAACTCATAGTTGTTTAACACAAAACCCTTTAGCCTTCCATTAGGCTAAGGTAAACACAAATAATTTAAATAAAAGAAAGGAAAAGAAAATACCTGAGAAGACCTCAGCATCAGAATATGAAAACTTTAATCAGTCTTCAATTAATAATTTAAGATTACTACGAATTTACAGAATAAACTAAACTTTTACAAAACAGCAGAAGAATAAAACTTTTATATGAATACAAAAGGCCTCCCTTCACTATACAATTGAGAGCCTTTTTATAGACCTAAGAAAGAACTATTACAGACTTGAAAATATTTTTCTGGCGTTTGAATAGTAAAAATCAAAAGGCAAAATACTATGCAGATTTCAAAATTTTTGAATTCGGAACAATGTACAGTAAAAAGCATATTAACAGTATCTGATCAATTATGCAGAACATTGTTTTTGTCCTATCACTTTAATAATTTTCCGACAACTGTGACAGCTTTCACCACTCACATCACAATTGCTTTTCATTTTCATGCCTTAATGATGCTATCATTTCATCAAGGTCTTGGAGATCATCATTTGGATCCTGTGCATCCTAGTACAAATCTCCATAAGGATTTTTATCAGCTTTTGAAAAGGTCTACATCGAAACTGTTTCTTCATCGTTCCTAGCAGATGAGACATCTTTATCATCTTTAGCAATTTGATCTTTAAATTCCTCTTGGACCATATTGAGAAATTTTTTTAACAATTCAGATTTGGATATCTTTCCTTTTTTTCATCTTAATTTTTTCAGAAGTTTTTCCTAAAATTGTTGAAGCTTCCTTTTGTTTATTCTTTTGGGTAGATTGTTTATATTGTTCAATTACCCTAAAAATTTCATCTAAAGTTTCCTGACCCTCCATTTTGCCAGTAGCTTTATCAATTTGTAGCATTTTGTTCCATCACTTAATATAATAGGTCCTATAAAGGTAAGGAATATTATCCTCAGGAGAGAAATTGATTTTTGGAACTCATTTCCAAATCCAGGGAATGGAAAACTCCATGAAAAAGAAAATTGCTGCCTTGTTGATGACCATCTGATCTTCAGCTTCGGCTTCTTTGTAGAGAACTCAACCCATTGGTTGAACGCCTGTTTGAATTGATCAGGTAGCAAGATTGGTGTAGGGCCATGGGATTTCCACCAGCTAAGGATCCAATTAGGAATATTATTTCTAAACACTTCAGGGCAAATCTTTATAAACCATGTATGTTTTTTCCTGGAATTTTCATATAAGAAAACCTTGTGGAAAGCTTGGATATAATCCCAGAAATTAAACTTAAAAAGCAATTTGGTTTCTTTGGTTATAAATTCCTTTTCCTTGAAAGAAGAGATTCTCCACTCTTCTACAGAAATTATTTTCTTGATTATTATTTTGCTAAAATTAAAAACAGATTTATCTTGTGAACTAGGAAAAAAATGTGAAATTTCACAAGAACTTGTTGTTATGAGAATATTCTCATAATATGACCGTGGTTTATAAGACTCAACCGTGTATGACACAGTATCTAAGTACCCTTGAATTATCAACCAAGGATCATTTTTCCATTTGAGATCATTATACTCAAGAATCATTATTAAATCCTTATAATCTTTTTTCTCAAAACTTGAGAGAGCATCCTCATCCTGGGGTGTGGCAGTATTAGTTGCAATATCAACAAAAGAGGGTTTTGAAGGATTTTTATTAGATCCTTCACGTTGAGAAGGAGCTGATGAGCTCGAGGGGAAAGTTTTATTACTTTCCTAAAACCGTTTAAACTGTAAAAATTCAGCAAACAGTGGATCATTTGTACGGGAAGAACTTAAATTGACCAATTTTTGTTTCCCATGTTGTTGTATTATTGGAGTCTTATTAGAAGAACTTGAACTATTTCCACTTCTTCCTCCTCTATTAGAGAAAGGATTCCTTCCACCACCTCTATTGTGAGGTATCATGGTCCTGTAAATATTCACGAGTTAAAAAATCAGGAAGACTATTATCAGATCCCCTTTTATATATTATTTTAAAATCAAAAGGAGCTAAATAAGCTTGCCATCTGGCAAACATCTGCTTAGACAAGTCATGTTTAAAATCCTTATTGAACATAAATTGAGCAAATTGACAATCAATTTTTATAATAAAAGATTGGTTATACAAATCATCTTGAAATTTTAAAACACATTTAACATTGGCAAATATTTCTTTGGCAACAACAGCATAATTCTTTTGGCTAGTATTCCATTTACCTGAACAAAAATGAACAAGAATTTCCTGTTTAGTTTTTGGATTAATTTGTTTTAATATGCCTCCATATCCTATATCAGAGGCATCCGTTTCTATAATTTTATCCCAATTTGGATTAGAAAGCATTAAACAAGGTAAGTTTTTAACTTTTTCTTTAATCTTAACAACTGTATTAGTATGACTATCACTCCATGGTTTAGGATTCTTTTTTAATCTATCATAAAGAATCGCAGTATCACTAGGAAGATTTTTATAATATGGGGAAATATAATTAAGACTACCTAAAAATCTTTGGAGTTGAGTTTTATCAGTTATCCTATCAGAAAATTTAGAAGCAAATTCTATACTCCTATTTATAGGAATTATTTTTCCTTTTTCAATAAAATGTCCTAAAAATTTTATTTTAGTTTGAAACAAAACCATTTTTGTTTCTGAAATTACAAGTCCACTATTTATAATAATTTGTTTAAAAATATTTAAATGTTTAAAATGATTTTCTATAGTATTAGAAAACACCAGGATATCATCAATGTAAATGATTATAAAATTACTATAAGGATTGAAAATATCATTCATAATTTTTTGAAATTCAGAATGAGCATTTTTTAATCCAAAAGGCATAACATTCCATTCATATTGACCAAAAGGAACGTTAAATGCAATTTTAAACCTATCCTTTTCTAAAATTTGAATCTGCTAGTATCTAGATTTTAAATCAAATTTAGAAAAAATATTAGCATTAAACAACCTATCAAGTAAATCTTTTTTATTAGGTATTAGATATTTAATCCATTTTAAAACCTTATTAAGAGGCTTGTAGTTTATTACTAACCTAGGTGCACCACGTTCTTGTTCATTATGCTTATTAACATAAAAAACAGTACATGACCAAGGTGATTTGGTTGGCCTAATTAATCCTTTTTGTAAAAGAGACTCAATTTCTTTTTTACAATAGGATAAATATTCTGAATTTATTTGACATGCACGAGCTTTAGTAGGAATATTACCATTAAAGCTATCATCATAAGGTAGATCAACAATATGCTTTTTCCTATTCCAAAAAGCATTAGGATGATCATTACATATAGCTAAAGAAAATTGATTTTCAAGAAAAGCAATTTTTTCTTTTAACTTAGGATTATTAAGTTGGTCATCTATACTCAGACTAACAATTTCTTCTTTTAAGAAATTTATTTGATTATTTTTAGCTTTTATTATGTCTTCTATCCTATTAAGAATTCTAGTAAAAGGTTCAGTTATAAACTGAAAATGTAAATCTTTATTTTCAAAAGTTCCTATAAATCATGTTTGATTTACCATTTTTAAAGGGAATATTTTCTTTAAAAAAGGTGTACCAAGAATAATTTGATTAGAAATATTTTTAACCAATAAAAAGCTCAAAGGAATGCAAGTATTATTTTTGCAAACAAAAGCTTTTGACAATTTAAAATTAATATCAAGTTTTTCACCATTAGCTCTAGCGAAGAGTATGAGAAGTTTTTTCAAAATATCTTGTGGATATTAATCCTTCTTGAATACAATTTAAATCTGCACCACTATCAACCAAATCAATCATTCTTTTGAAAACCTATTATCTATTAATAGATTTATTTTTATTAACCATTTTTGTGAAGTAACCATTTCTAATTTAGAAAGAAAATTATCAATTTGAATATTATCAAAATCAGGAAAATTATCAAACATATTTTCTATTCTAGGTATAACCTGTTTTCCTTGAACTATTTCAAGTTTTTTAATTCTATCTTCAAGAAATATATTATTTCTTTTTAATTCTACAATTTCATTTTTTAAATTATTTACTTCTTGTTTTAAATCATTAATAGAAGTAGGAGTATTATTTTTATTCCGATTTTCAAATATTTTATAAACTTCAGACATTAAATAGGGTTCATTATTAACATTAGTATTAGACACAAATTCTTCTGACCTAGAAGTCGATGGAGTATTTTCAATTTGATCAATTATTTTAGATCTTAAAATTGGATCTTTTATTAATTTTAAGAATTCCATAGTATTATCATTATTAATGACATTTAATTCACTAAATTGTGATCTAAGTCTATATAAGTCTTCACTTTCATATTTATCACTAGTCTTATCTATATTAACACAAAACTCACCATTTTGGCATGGTTCACATTCAGAACTGGAATTATTAAAACATTCATTTAAAGAATTATCTTCATAAGTAACAAAAAAATCATCTTCACTATCAGAATTAAGCATAAGTTTATAAAGAACATCTTTTATATTATCATCAATGTCCAAACTATTAATTTTAGACTTCCTTTTACACTTTTCAGCGTAATGTCCTACCTTACCACACTTATAACAGGCACCATATTTTTTAAACTTTTTATAAATTTTTTTATTACCTTTTTCTATTCTCATGTTCTTTTTCTCTGACCTTTTTAGGAGAACGCTTTCTATATTTTTTCTTTTTATAATATTCAGCTTTTTTATCTTTAGATTTATTATTAGTTGGTTTAGGAATTTTCATACCAAACTGACCACAAAATTGTCCTAACTGTTACTTTTCAATAATATTATTACGTTTTATTTATTGATTTAACTTAATTTCATTACATAAGTTTAAACCTTCTTGTATACAGGTTCCTATTAACTTACCATAAGTAAACTTATCATAATCAATATTAGGATTATTTTGCCTAAGAGTTTTTCTGACTCTTTCAGCAAAAAGGGAAGGAAGACCATTTATAAATTTTGACTTCCAATGCGAGCTATTAAACTCAAGGAGTTCTAAGACTCTAGACAAAAATGTATCTTTGTACCACCTAAATGAGGTAAGACTTTGACACTTTAAATTATTTAGTAAAGTCCTAATGTGTTCAGAATTATTAGTCTATCTACCAGTGAAATGTTCTATTATAGTAACAATTAGGGTGTAAACAGCATTTTCTGTATTATTACTAGACCCTTCAATTTTAACAGCATTTAAAATTTCATCTTTATTAGCCTGGGTTAAATAATTATCCCACCAACCTTTAAATTGTTAAGTAAAACCAGCTACAATCATTTTAGCTACAGATTTATCAGTATTACCATTTGCCTTACAAATTGTGTAGTACATTAACATCCTATGAACTAAATTATAAATATGACGCTCTATAAAATCATCTAAGTTCCATTCATAAATATTTTTACCAAAGTATGAATTATTAAGAATAGTATCTTGTTCCTCATGCAAAACATCTTGCGGTGAAGGGTGGGAGTAATAGTAAGTATTCATTGTAGGTCTATCTGCATATTTTTTAAGTTTATTAATTTCTTCATTAATAGCAGTTTTATAAGAATCTTCATCTATATCACTAAGAGTAGATATCCTAAACTCTGAAAATTTTTTAGTTATTAACTTTTCTAATTCAGTCATATCTCTAAGCCTAAAATTATCAATTTCAGGTGGAGGTTGTATGCTAGGCATAGTAATATTAGTGGGTAATTCTTGGGAAGGAATAACAATTTTATTAATTTTTTCCTCTAAATCATCTAAAAGTTTATTAGTTCTATGACTATTATTTACAATGGTTGAAAGTCTTTGGTCCAATGAGACTAAAGTTTCAAATAAAACATTTAAATATAAATTAGCATAATTTTATTGTCTTATTATAATATTTATTTCCCTAGTAGTAACAAACATATGTTCACTTCCTAGGAAATTATTAAAAGCAGAGAAAAGAAGATTTTTATTTCCCTCAATTATGAAATTATGTTGAGGTGGAAAAATAGATCTTTGTTTATGTCCACTCTCATCAATATAAGTTCGTTTATTACAGAAATATATGGTTCAAAATATGTTACCATAAACTAAGGAACAAAATGTATTAATTGATCTTTTTCAGAAACAAATTTATAAAATTCATTTTGAAAATTTGTCTGTTCTTCTATATTAAAAACTTTAAAAAATCAATCGCGAAACATTTTCCAATGATCTTTATTAAATTTCATTTTTATTAAATTCCTTTGACTAGAACCAGGAGTAAAATCAAATTTTTTCTTATTCATAAAAAATTATCTTATTTTAAATATGAATATTCCATACAGAAAAATCCATATCGGATTCAGTTGGTTCAATATTATCATCACTTTTATTATCTTGAACATTAAATCCATGTACTATGTTAGATGGATTAATTTTTAACCTATCATCTCTAGTGTCTAGATTTTTATCGTTTCTAGATTCAAAAGTTGGTTCATTAACCTGTGAAGTTGAAGCTCTAAAAGGTTTAGGGCTATCAAAATTATTTTCTAATGGGTCAATATAAGAAAACGAAGATCTAACAGATCTACTAGACCTTATTAAATTATTATTGTTATTAGGTTTAAATTGAATTGAAACATCTCCATCTGGAGTTTGAATTATTTGGCTCACCTCTGTTTGTATTACAAGTTGGGTTGGTACCATGTTCTCTATTAACCAAGTATTAGGAAATTCGACCCCATCCCATTTTATTGGTCTACGAGTAGTTATATGTGATTTACTAAAATTAGTTTCAATTAAAATTGTTTCATTAATACTTCTATTAATCATTTTACACTCAGGATTTAAGGTGTAAAGTGGTTTATAATAAATTCTATAACAAATACAAATTATTTCAGTATTTGGCAAATATATATAACCATGCAACTTAACGTTCAAAGTTACAGCATGCAAAATATTAACATCAGTCAAGGATAATGATAAATTTGGATAAACATCAAAATAAACTGGTCTATGTGCCAGACTAGACTGTATTATACCCATAAGTGAATGCTTCCAATTAAGATTACGAGCATCACGTAAAATAGCAACAAAACTATCAGGTAAATTAACAAGGGTAAGAGGTTTAAATGCTTGTTATTTATATATTAATTATATTTTATATTTCACATATAATTAAATATTATGTTTATTTATTTAATAAATAATTTAGGATGATTTAATTTTATATAATATAAAATATAAACATTTTTTAACTTGATGAATTGTTATTAGTATTATTGTAACGCCTCGGCTGGGAGGCACTTACTTCCAACCGAGATCCTACATATCTTATACCACCACTCTTATCATAACAAAAAATACATTCCTCAAAAATTTCAAAGTAATTAACCTCTACAACAACATTTATTAGGTGTTGAGTTTTAAATCGAAATATCCTGAATGGCATTTAACACTTCTATCACCCTCATTACATGTGTTGCCTGGGTCAGTCTATTTTTGTTGCGTGATTCTCTTTGGGGTAAAGAATGAAAGAAACAATAAACAACATAAGTTTGAATTACTTAGTGAGATAATTTAGCAATGATAACAAAGTGGCAATTTCACAATTAGTAGAAGTAAGTAGAAGTATAAATATTTTCATAAATTATGGGAGAAAGTTTTATTCAACATTTAAGGATGATCCATCCCATCATCGTCCCATATCAGTGATGAGACTTCACAAAATTCACTATCTCTCATTAAGGTTTCACAATATAAGCATTAAGCTGAGAAATTGAATAGAGGATACAGGCAAGGAACAAAAGACAAGATTAAATAACACTAAATATGAAATGCATAATGCATTTATAAAACATGTTGTTGATAGTTCTCCTACCTTGTCTCTCCCCTTTCAAAAACACAAAAACCCCTATTCCTCTAGCCCGTGTGATCGACTCAAATATTCACAAATAGATGGCATGGCCAGCTACATGCCTTATCCCATGTGTAGACAGTTACCTTCAATCAGCTTGGAGACAGGATAATTGTAATATAGTATTGGTCGGAGACCAGCCACCATCGGTTCGTACTACTTGGTCGGCTTTCTATACTAATCTCAGAGCCCACCCCCAAGGGTATAAGTAATCAGTTCAGTATTAGTGACTAGTAATTAGTGTTCAACAGTATTTCACAATACAAATCAAGTCACCATGTTACCATAAAACTAACTCAACACCAGGCTAGTTTTTGAGAAGACATGGCGATAAAATATATATATTTCAAAATCATTTTTAGCTTTCTAAACATAATCACCAATTTAAGATAAAGCAATATCAATCAAAGACAACAAAGTGCTCAATATGGAAGGGCGTACGGAGTACTATTTTTAACACACAGATTGAAAGAAAGTAAATGAATAGGATATAGTAACAAGGATATATATTCTTTCCTCAGTAAAGAAGCTCATACTATTGAGTATAAACTCACCTGATAAATGTAGAAGAATTCCTACTCATGGTCACTCAAGTCATGCCTTCCTAGTTAGTTCGAGAACTGTCATAAGATAACTTGAGTTATCATTCAATCAATCCTCTAATCCTCAAATAAAAATATAATGAACATCTTTATCATCTTAAAGGAATTATGACACAATCCTAATAATTTTTAGATGTTTAAGTAGTCCATGACCTTGCTTCCTACTTGACATAAAGTTCGGAGTAGATAACCTTAACCCAACATTAATTGCGATTTCTAAATCATAAGTCTTAATAAATTTAAACATTCTCATCAAATTCCTCAATTACTCTAACTGCTCAGTCATAACTCTCAAATTTCTTGACACACAAAAATGCAAGACAATTACTTATCATATTTCTTAACTCAACATGTGGGTAAACTGGTTGCTAAAATCTCACGGAAGGTCTCAACAACAATCTGGTAATTTATTTTCATCCAAACATTCACATAACTTAAAACTCTAAATTGAATACAATTCTACTTAGTTTATAACATATCATGTTACTAGGCCCACGAATACAAATATAAAGCCATCCTTCTTAATTTACGAAGTTCGAATCTTACAATTAATGTTTGGCACGACACTTATAAAATTAAATCATTGACATGAGTCAAACTATAATCTAATAATTTTGATTTAATAAGATTAATTCATAAACTATAGTTTAATGGTCTTGGTTCATGTCATAACTAGACTTCAATCCAAAAATTCAATTATATTTGGCAAATTAATCGAATTAAAATTTGATTATTTAAAATTACCCAAATTAGGTCAACTCTAAATCTAATCTTAAAATAAGAATAGCCTAAATGAGTCTGGAATTAAATTTTGAGCAAACTGTTCAAACATTGTTACCACACGTCGTTGTGAGACTACCACGTGCTGCCGTTGGAGATGTGAACCAACACCACCACAAGGAGTGCCACAATGCCATGAACAAAATACCCCAAATAATTTTTGATTTTGGTGATGATAAGCAGTTCAATTGGTTGTTCAAAGTCACGGCCAATCCTAGGCTATCAACCACCACCATCAATTCCTCTACCAGCATCAATTAAAACCCAACATTAACACCATCACTAGACTACCCATGTCCCAATGACCAAATCCCACTAAACGTTGTCCCGTTTTCATTGCCAGAAGTGACAGAACCACCACTATTCCCAAGCTTCGCCATTAGATTGTATTTTTCAGCAATTTCGCTAATTGTTCTTGGTGAATATTGGTATAGTTGGGTTCCTTGTGATGAGAGGAACATTTTCATGTAATTAGTTTTGGGTTTCATGGCCGTTCATCGATGGTTCATCGTTGAGATAAAGGTTGGGTCGATTTTGAGAATTAGATAAAAATTCATCCTTAACTACATATATAGAAATAACTTTCAGTTTCTTACAAATTGACCCCAGAATTTCTTAACTGACTTTAATCTTACCCCAAAACTTCTTAACCGTATTCAATTTGGTCCACAGTCTTCAATTATGTCCTTTTATTTTTAATTCTTGCACATTGACCCCCTAACATTCTTAATTTCGATCAATTAGGCCCAAATTAATTTATTTTAAAGTCCTTGCACTTTTATTTATCTCACATTGACCCCTATAACTTAGATGTTTTAACAATTAATTTCTTTTCTTAATTATAATTAAATCCCTCGATTCTCAATATTGTACCTATCTTTAATTAACTTAATTTCAATCAACTTATATTAATATTCTAAATGTCAAAGTGTTTCAACTCTCCCTTTCTCATGAGAATCTAATCCCCAGATTTTTATTTGCAATATGAAAGATCCCATAGCGTCACCACAAACTATTTTTGTTATTCCCAAGGAAAAGTTGCCTATTTCTTCCAACTTAATTGATTTCACATATTCTTTCTCCTATTTCAATTATCCCTTACTTGCCATAAAAGATAGAAATCTTTCTTAGCGGTAACCACTAATGTAGCTTCTAGGTTGCTCATACTCACTTGAGTCCCTTATATTTTGTTAAGTGTTTCAAGTTATTTTCTATATTCCATGCCCAACAAGATCATCTACCTTGTGTCTCAAGTTCATTTGCGCCCCCCCCCCACTCCATAGGATCCCATATTCATCTTAAACATAAGTATATATCCTCTTAAGTTTTCCAAGGGAAAGATAACACTACTACTAGTATTAATTCATCTCTTTATTCCTCAAAAGTTTTTGTACAACATTATGTATTCAGAGACTAGCCCATTTCTCAATTATTTTGATCAATAGATCTATGGCCTTGAAAGATTATATTTGATATGTATTGTCACAGGCTAAGAAGCATGTACTCACGACATATCCTTCAATCTTCTTCAACTTATCATGCCCTCAACTTTGGTATGATCAAAGTTCCATCTTCTCCCAAGGAATCATGTGTTTTGTATCTTATGATGTAAGGATTGGTTTATCCTAAAACTCATGACTTAAATTCCTTGGAATCCTTTTATTCGTTCTCGCTCCTTTTGGTTCAAATGTTGGTGCTTTAACTTAATATACTATGACCATATTTTCCTAGAAATTCCATCATTCGTATGAATAGCTCTAATTTAGTGAGACAATCTAAGGCAACAAATTCTATATCTCAAATGAAACAATCCCGTTCCTAAACTTAAATTCCTTATGATACATGCAATCATATTTTCATAACTAACTCTTTGGTTGGTATGTATATATGAAACTATTGCACCTTTTATTAGAAAAATGATAACTAACATGAGGTAATCTTGGTCCTTAGTTCACAAAATCTTCTTATATCCTTATTCGTCTTTTAAGAACACTAATTCTTTTAACTAAATTAATCAATTAACTTATTATCATAAGAAAATCTTAAGTACACCCTTAGCATCAATTTGATAACGTTTAACGCACTCCACACCTCTAACATAATTACATTCTAGCTCTTCCCGATCAACTAATCTTAACTTTAGTTAGATTATCTTGATGATCCTTTGTTTTGTTACACCTTTAAATGTGTCTTTTTTCCCAATAAATGCCCAACTAACTTAATACACTATTGATTTTTTTGTGAATATTTGTAACGCCAAGTATAAATGTAGTATGGCTCTTTCCTAAATTCCAAATTCACCAATTGTATTAAATAGATTTGCTAGATCCCAATTTAATAAATCAATCATTGTATATATCATGTATGCAAATATTATAGAAGTCTAACCACCCAAACAATATTGTATCATTCTCTGGTACCTATTTTACAAATAAGAAGTAGTTCCCAAAATGCCTTATCCACCAATTTATAGCTAAAAATAGTTCAGCTTAGTTCAATTCCAAATAAATTAATCACTCTTACCTTGGGCCAAGTTATAGGCATAGAGCCAAGCAGTAGGATTCCATATTCAATGAGGTTTATTAGTTTCTGTCCCTGTCTCACCAGTTCTGGTATTCTGATTACTAATCCTTTAATAAACCTTTGCGATTGAAGCACAAGAATTTACCTAAAGTCTTTTCCATGAGATCATTTTTGATACCTTCAAAATTATTGGATTAATTATGCTTATCAATTTTCCACAAGAGCAATGTTTATCGTTAACCTATAGAAATATAGTTTCCCCAGAGTCACATTCCCACTATATGTTTTCCCAAATTTTATCACTAACTTAGTTATGGTTGTCAATATCTCACAAAAACATCATGTTGTCTCTATTAAATCTCATGTTCTGCGTGCTTTAGAATCCTTTCCTAAACTTGACATAAGGAGTTTGTTGCTAGCGTCTATCTTTTACTGTATGCTTCCTACTAGAGTATTCTCCACATAACTTTAAAATCTATTAACGATCATTCATGGTAACATAGATGACCTGCATTTATGTACGACTGATACTTTCAATCAGTATTAATTCCTAGCATCTCAAACTTTTGGCTTGAAAGGGCGTGCCTAAACTAATTTAACCTGTAGCTTCCAATCCAAAACATTTATAAGCAATATGGAGGTTACTATATGATTATTTAGATATAACCTAATAGCCACTATCACTTGCACACTATTATTCTTACTATAGTTTTCCACTCACATAATACTTATTTTAAAGATGGCTAAGGTCAAACTTAACATCCCTAGGACAGTATGACAAGTTATACACTTACATATTATGGACTACCTGCTCGACCCCATTGTATTAACTTAAACAATTTTATTGAAATAGAATTTACAATATCATCAGTATCAAAATCTGAATAACCTAAATAGGTATGAACAAGAAAGTTCAACATAGTTACACATTCCCAAAATGCATAACAATCCAAGCCCACGGTTGTCGTCAGTAGCAGCCCATTTAAGTATAAACATTTACACAAGTTACTATAAAGTTCAAACTTATATATAATATTTCACATAACTAGGTTAGGTTTAGTATATTTAAAAACCAATAATGAAATTATTTTCCTTAACATCACCTATGATTCCATCAAATGCTTCCATATAATTTGCCGCTAGTTCGCAAAAATTATATATAGACCAAGTACAGTCATAAGTGATACGTTTATGATCTTTAGATTCCATCTATGAGTTAAAGCCTAGATTATATAGAACTAAGCCCTCAATTGACATTCATACTTAGATAGTACCTTTAACTGCCTATGTGCACTTATCCTTCTGAACACTTGAGGTTAACGGCTTGACTTTAAGATAATCTCAAACAAAATATTCATTGCTATCATACCATATGTATTCCCAAGCTTCTTCCACACTTGCTTTTATTATGAAGAAAGTTACCACAAAAGCTAGGGCTCTTGCCAAGGATAGCTAAGATATCCAGGGTCATCCTAATAATTCATTATATTTCTAGGTAAATCCCATATATAACCTATAATGTCATTTAGCTAATTACACTTGATATTTAATTCCCATAACTTAACATCTTACCCTTCCATTGCTAAAATTTACTCAAGGTATCTCACTTCTATGTGGGGTCTTTAGTTGTCATTCGTGTGACCTATATCTTTAGATTTCAATGATTGGCTATATCTCACCAAAACCATAGTCCTTGTCCTTCGTTAAATCCTTTCTAAATTAGAACTCTATCTAAATGCTTCTTACCTCATCATTTTCATTTAGTTCCTCTAAATCCTTTCTCCTAGATTCTTGTACCATTACTTAGTATTTTCTTCCAAACTCTTTTACTAACCATAGATATCTTCTGCATTCCTTAATAACCTCATTCTCATAATCAACCTCTCTTTCATTCGTTTATGGTCATTTTATAATCATATCAATACGTTTCCTACTATCAATGAACTGACTTCCCAAACATTCAAATTATGCCCACATCTCCAAGATAGTCATCTTCACCATGAGAGATCTCCTTATGAGAACTATTCCTTATTTTTCTTTCAAATACCACAATGTTACCATACTAATCAATCCCATTATTCAAATATTGGCTCCTTTGTGATAAAACATCATATGGACTTCAACTACATATATGAAACAAAATACAAATTAGCTCAAAATGATCCTTTACTTCTCAAGTTCTATCATCAAATGATATATCTGCACAATAATGCAATTCTAAAAGTATTACGCCACTAAACATTAATGAAGTCATATGCTTAACATTTTGAGAGTAGCGGATTAGATATTGGTTGCCCATTCCAACACCAATCCTTTACTCACTTATTATCAAGCAATATTCCAAAGGTTCACATCCTAGTCAAATTTTCATGTCAACCTTAGCCTTCATTAATCTCAACATTCCATACACCACGGAGATTTGAATCATGAACATACCATTTCCCAAATAACCTTATCTTAAGTTATGACACGCTCTTATACCCAAAGTAATGATCCACTAAGATCCTTTACTCATCAAATTCAACTTTATCTAAAACAGTCATCAGTTCATATACTAGTTAAAATATTTCCAAACAAATTCACACTAAATATAGTTTCCCAAGTGTATTACTCTCACTAAATATAAAAAATCACATGCCCGATACCTTAAGAGCTACGGATTATACATTAGCTGTGCACCCAATTACAATTTTTCACATCCTTGAAATCAAACATTACCTAAAAAATTCACACCCTAAACAGAATTTAAAACTATACTTAATCTCCGCTAGCTAACACTTCTGTACCTCTTTCAATCTCAAAATCAAACTTACTCTTTACCAGTCAAACTTTTCATATTTTGAGGGTCATATCCTAGCATAGCTTAAGTTTTCAAACCTAACCTCTAATACCACCTATAACGCCTAGGCTAGGAATCACTTGTTTCTAATCGAGGTGCTACCTACCTTATACCATTACTCTTATCATAATAGACAATACATTCCTCAAAAATTTCAAAGTAATTAACCTCTACAATAATAGTTATTAGGTCGCAAGTTCTGAATCAAAAATCCTAAATAGCACTTAGCACTTCTATAACCCTCATTACCTCATGTGTTTCCTGGGTCAGTCTATCTTTGTTGCGCGAATCTATCTTGGGTAAAGAATGAAAGAAACAACAAACAACGTAGGTCCGAATGACTTAGTGAGATAATTTAGCCATAATAACAAAGTGACAATTTCACAATAAGTAAAGGTAAGTAGAAGTATAAATATTTTAGTAAATTGTGAGAGAATGTTTCATTTATCATTTAAGGATGGTCTATTCCATCACCGTCCCATATCAGTTATGAGACTTCACAAAATTCACTATCTCTCATTGAGGTTTCAAAATATAAGCATTGAGCTAAGAAATTAAATAGAGGATATAGGCAAGGAACAAAAGATAAGATTAAATAACACTAAATATGAAATCCATAATACCTTTACAAAATATGCTATTGGTAGTTTCCCTATCTTGTCTCTCCACTTTCAAAAATACAAAACCCTTATTCCTCCAACTGAAGTGGTCGGCTCAGATATTCACAAACAGATGGCATGGCCAGCTATATACCTTATCCTGCTTGTAGACAGTTATTTCTAATTGACTAGGAGATAGGATAACCATAATAGGGTATCGATCAGAGACCAACCACCATCAGTCCGAACCACCCAATTGTCTTTCGACGTCAATCCCAAGGCCATCCCAAGGGCATCAGTAATCAGTTCAGTATCAATTACCAATAATCAGTGCTCAATAGCATTTCACAATATAAATCAAGTCACCATGATACCATAAAACTAAGTTCCTGGCTAGTTTTCGAGAAGACATGACGATAAAACATATATATTTTGAAATCATTTTCAGCTTCCTCAACATAATTGCCAATTTAAGATCAAGCGATATCAATCAAAGACAACAAAAGCACTCAATATGAAAAGGCGATGTAGAGTACTATTTTTAACACACAGATCGAAAGAAAGTAAATGAATAGGATATAGTAACAAGGATATATATTCTTTCCCCAGTAAAGAGGCTCATACTATTGAGTATAAACTCATCTAATAAATGCAGAGAAATTCCTACTCGTGGTCGCTCAAGTCATAGCTTTCTAGTCAGTTCGAGAATTATCATAAGATAACTTGAGTTATCATTTGATCAATCCGTTGATCCTCAACTATAAATATAACGAACATCTTTATCAATTTAAAGGTATTATAACATAGTCCTAATAATTCTTAGATGTTTAAGCTGTCCATGACCCTGTTTCCTACTTGACATAAAGTTCAAAGCAAATAACCTTAACCAAACATTGATTGTGATTTCTAAATCATAAGTCTTAATACATTTAAATATTCTTGTCAAATTCCTCAATTACTCTAACTGCTTAGTCATAATTCTCAAATTCCATGACACATAGAAATGCAAGACAATTACCTATCATATTCCTTAACTCGACATGTGGGTAAACTAGTTACTAAAATCTTACGAAAGGTCTAAACAACAATCTGATAATTTATTTTCATCCCAACATTCACATAACTTAAAATTCTGAATTAGACATAATTCTATTTAGTTTACAACATATCATGTTACTAGGCACACGAATACAAATATAAAGCCATCCTTCTTAATTTACCAAGTTCGAATCTTACAAGTAACTCTTAGCGCAACATTTATAAAATTAAATCATCGATCTGAGTCAAACTTAATCTAATAATTTTGATTTAATAAGATTAATCCATAAACTATAGTTTAATGGTCTCGGTTCATGTCATAACTAAACTTCAATCCAAAAATTCAATTATATTTGGCAAATTAATCAAATTAAAATTTGATTATTGAAAATTAGCCTAATTAGGTTGAATTTGAATAAAATTTTAAGCTAAGAATAGCCTAGATGAATCTGAAATTGAATTATGAGCAAACAGCCTAAACGTTGTCACCATGCGCCACCGCTGGAGATGTGAACCACCACCACCACCGAGAGTGCCTCAACACCATGAATAAAATGCCCCAAAACAATTTTTGATTCCAACAAGGATAAGTCGGTCAATTGGCGGTTCAAAGTCGTAGCCAACCCTAGCCTCCGCCATCAATCACTACCATCAATTACTCTACCACCACCGATTAAAACCCAAAACTAACACCATCACCAGATTACCCATATCCCAATGACCAAAACTCATTAAACGTTGTCCTGTTTCTACCGCCAGAAGTGATAGAACCACTACTACTGTCAAGCTCCGTCGTCAAGTTGTATTTTTCAGCAATTTCACCAATTGTTCTTGGTAACTATTGGTATGGTTTAGTTCCTCGTGAGGAGAGAAATATTTTCATGTAATTGGTTTTGGGCTTCATGGCTGTTTGCCAATGGTTCACTGTTAAAGTAGGGGTTGGGTTGATTTTGAGAATTAGATAAAAATTCATCCTTAACAGCTTATATAGAAATAATTTTTAGCTTCCTACAAATTGATCCCAGAATTTCTTGACCGACTTCAATTTTGTCCACAGTCTTCAATTGAGTCCTTTTATTTTTAATTATTACACATTGATCCCTAACATTCTTAATTTTGATCAATTAGGCCCAAACTGATTTATTTTAAAGTCCTTAGGCTTTTATTTATCTCACTTTGATCCCTAAAACTTAAATCTTTTAACAGTTAATTCCTTTTCTTAATTATACTTAAATCCCTCAATTCCCAATATTTCTACCTAACTTTAATTAACTTAATTTCAATCACCTTATATTAACATTCCAAATATCGGGGCTTTACAATTACATATATAAATTATTAAACAAAGTATTTTATTTAAATCAATAATTAAGTTTTATTTGTACATAAATCAAAAATAATAAATAGTTAAATAATTATATTTTAATTAATAAATAGTAATTAGTGTATAACTAATGTAGAATAATTAATTTTTTATATAAATCGATATTAACAATTATGACATAGTATTGGTATTAGCCAATTTTTTATAATTAAGATATAATTATGATTTCATAAATAATTAATATTTATTAATTAGTATTTTCTTTCATGTAATATATCATTTGCTAATGTTAAATTTATAAAAATACAAGTTTCATAATATATCTCTAATTAAATTAATTACACATCATTTTATTACAATCATATGTCAATCATTATATACATACACACATACACACACACATATATATACACATCATTCAACTATAAATATATATACATATATTACATAAAAAAATAGCTTTTACCCTACAAACCTAACAAAAATTCAACTGATTTGACATCTATAATAAAGTTTGTCTCCTTCCAAAATAAAAAGAACAAACAGTTCATTCTCAATTCATTTTCCCTATTTTCTCATAACAAAAAGAAAAGTTTGGCATATTTTCTAATCTTTTCTCCCAAAAACCCATTTTCCCAAAATATTTTTGAGAAAACACCAAAAACATAAAAGAGCAAAGCCTGAATTTTTTCTTAATTAAAAAAAAATTGTTCTTCAATGAAATTTTCATCGGAAAACCTAATTAAATCAGCCATGTCGCCCTTCTTCTTCCTACCTTTCTATTCTTCTTCCCCATTTCTTCCTTCCTACCTTCCTATATCACCGTCGTTGTCATCACTGCCCACCTACACATGCTATCATCACCCTCCATTACATCAATTAGCTAGTTTTCTTAATTTTCTTTATATTTTTGTTTATTTAGTTAATTTTATATGTTAGTATGTTTATTTTTGTATGTTAGAATTGATATCTAGTTTAATTATTTGAATCAATATCAAGTTTAGTATGTTAGTTTATTATGTTAAAATTGATATTTTGTCTTACGATATATATCCATATAGGCCAATAAATTATTTGCCTTGATATAATTGAGATAAGGATATCCAAATATTATACAATTCATTGTTTGGTATCTTGGAATTATTTCTTGTGATAAATTGATAAGATGACATAATTAACCTCTAATTTTTGCCATAATTTCTTCTTTATCTCCCTATACTTATTTGAGGTCTCTAATCTTAAGGTTACAAATCATGCTACTCACATGGGACGCCTAATAGGATTATCATAATAAATACCAAACCACTTGTCAATCTTGTGCTCCAAGTATACCAACCAAGACGCCAGAGTACTTGGATTATGCATCTATCACACACAATCCTTCAAAGCAAATGGGACCCTTTAGTTTACAATTAAATCTAGGATAACTTAGACATTTCAAAATAACCAATGTAGTTTACGAAATAATAATTAGTGTTGAGTTCATAATGGAATACTATTCAGGCTAAATATTCAAAAAATATCATATAGGATAACTTAGCCTATTCAAAATTAGCAAGGTAGCTTACAAAACTAGTTAAATTCCATCTTATTCTAAATGGTTGTTATACAAATTATTTTAAACTTCAATGATTAAAAATTTAACTGAAAATGATGTATATTGCCAAGTATAAATCAAATTATCATTTACTATGATTGCATAATAGCCTATTTACCAACAAACTCCTTATTCAAACTCATCTCAATCCCATCTATCTCAAAGAATTTCCAAAGTTAGAAACATAAAGAACAAAAATTTTATCATCTCATCTTCACAATGTTATTCTAACAACCCAAAAAGGACAAATCTAATAACTCCTAAAGATTAATGCCAATATTGTGAAAAATTATTCTATGAACATAAGTTGAGAATTCACTTGAGGCTGAGTTGAAAATTAACTTGAGATTGGCCTCAAGTGATCTCAAGTGAATTTTCAACTTATGATCGAAGAATATATATTTTTTCACAGTACTAGCATTAATGGTAGAGATTCATTACATAAGAACAGTTAAAAACTACACTCAATAAGGCACACTAAATAAATTGAAGTTTAGAAATATAGAATATATCATTCATTCATCGGATAAATTCTTCAGTCTTTCTATCTATCCAAATCGATTGTTGTAATTAGAGAAAAGTTTTAATGGTCCATAAACATTCTAATCCTCGATTGGTTGTTATTTACAACAATAGATTTGGGTATACAAAAAAACTAAAAACTTTATTTAATGAATGAATGAAATTTTGAAAATAAATTTTTACTAATCATGTTCTAGGATAAATACCAATTACAAGAGTTGGAGACTTTTGTGATACTTCTTTTCTAATTAAATATTTTTTTCTAGCATCATCATTAACAGTTTACTCTTCAACCAGCCAGATAATGGACGAAGAAAGATTAGAGCTACCATCCCACAGTTCTAGTAATGTATACTTGCATCCTAAGGGTGCTATGAGTGAGTTTGAATTATTATATAAATGTTTATTTTTATTTTAATAATTATATAATAATGTTAAGAATTATTTTATTTAAGTTTATACACCATCACTTAACGATACCAAGTTCTTGATGAGGGTGATCAAGAGTAAGGTGTAGGAGCCTTATAATATATGGTTAGATATCCCCCATGCGATTCAAGATTTGATGCTTAGCGAATGTAAGTTATATGAATGTTATTAATATATTTACTTTCACAAATTAAGTATAACTATGCATTGTAAGTACATTAACTGATTTTCTTTTATTTCACAAAGATATATCACTTGGTACTTGCATGAAGGCTATTTTTAGAGGGCTTTTGACACTAGAATGGGTCACCAACTAAGTGGCATGCATCACTATGCCTGAAAGACGAGCTAGTGGCTGGAGTGGATTGACAACAACAATTGGGCTACCCTATGCTGGCACTGGCAATTTTAGAATTTTTAGAAGAAATAAGTTTTTGAGACCAGTGGATCCGTCCATGCCGGAGAGAGCATATCAATTAGGACATATTCTGAGTGTTTTGTAACTTTTCTTCCTTTTAGTCTTTAATAAAGTTGGTTTATATTTGGAATGTTTGCTAATTTCTATTATATTTATAATTTTTGCATGACATAGTTGATAGGGAAAGGTTGATGTTCTTCCTAAATGATAACGTGTTATTATTTCTTTGGTTGTTGAGCTTTTACTTTTTTGGTAAAGACAAATTTTAAGGGAGACTGCCAAATTTTTAATCTTATATTCATTATAGTTCAATATTATGCACACATAACACACTTATATCAATTTTTGTTCTCTAGCTAGGCTTAGGAGTTGCGAAGGCCCCCAATAATGGAGGAAGTTTTTGCTTGTACCCATCAGCGGTGCGTTGATAGAAGCTGGATGGACTGCTGTAAGTTTAATACATATAACATAAGATCTTTTTAGTTATATTTATTTTATTCATATATATTTTTATACCTTGTTTGAGAGCTTCTAGCAGGTGCTATAGTCTCAATATCAACTAGAGAAAGTTGAGAGCAATGAAAAGACCCAGCAATCTCAAGCTAAGTTGTGAACTCAGATTATGAGTGGACCCAACAAGAAGGGATGTGTTTATGGGTTAAGTTATCAATGCCTTAGGAGAAGCTTAGTGCATCAACTATAGCCAAGTTGGAGGCATGCTAGGAGGCCTATTTATAGGCTAGTATCAATGATATGTGAAGCATGTTCTTGGAGCAATTGGGTGTGATGCAAAATTTGATATTTTAGTTGTTCATACAGAGAGTACTCAGTCAAGTTTCAATGGCCCCCCCTTGCCCCACCCACAGCCTCTCAGCCTATCACCAACAACTTCAATCATAGTAGGGTGAGCATGACTAAAATAGCACGACATCAATCATGATGACTATTTCAACTATTTTTGTTAGCTTTTTGTGATTATAAATTATAAGTTTTAAAACTTATATTTATAAAATTATATTTTATTTTAAATTATTATTCCATTTACTCTTAATTTTTGTGTATTATCATTGTATATGATTTCATATACAAGACATATCAACAAGTTAAAAGTGTAATTAAATAAAATTAATTCAAAATTTTGATGCAAGCTTGATGGCCTTCAGATGGAAATGATTACAAATAAATAATAGTTCTAATAATTATCTATCAAAAAATATATAAAAAAATCATTGAAAAATTGACAGAAATGTGTTAGAAAATTTTCCAACGGAACAAACTATCAAAAACACGATGAAACTTTGGTAGTTTGGCATTTTGAAAACTCTATCATAGAAGCCTAAAAAAATCCATCAGAAAAATTTCTAATAGAAGACCTTGGTAAAAAATTAGACAAAAAATAATTTGCAACAAGGGTTTTTTCAATAAGAGAAATTTCATCAAAGATTCATTCGCGATTTGTCATTTCATTGGAAGCCATTGGAAAATTTCATTAGAAAAATAGTATTTTTTTTAGTAAGGGTTTTGCATATATGGGGTCACTCACTAGCATTAGTGAATCTATATAAAGTTCATCAAGATCTTCACAATGTTTTGAGTGGATAAGATTTTTTGCCTCTTCTCTTAATGTCACCTACATTTTTGTTGAGGGTACTTAGCACATTTCTTGATTGTTGTTCTAGTCACTTGCTTGTTGCGACATATTTTCTCCTTAACACTTGCATAATTTTTGTTGATTATTTATTGAATTCTTAGGCTTAGTCCAATTTTCATGTCCTTAGCATGAAAGAAGATTAGCTTGGCAATGATGTGTGCTAGGAGGATAGATGAATGTTTTGGCAAGAGACACATGGTAGGGCAACAACATGGACTAGCATTGCCTATT
Organism: Jacaranda copaia; assembly: GCA_014898725.1. NCBI lineage: Eukaryota > Viridiplantae > Streptophyta > Magnoliopsida > Lamiales > Bignoniaceae > Jacaranda > Jacaranda copaia. The sequence continues at coordinate 2,327,460 of JACGDI010005296.1, forward strand.
GAGAGGCATCCAAGCCCTTAAGTAGCATTTCAAGGAAACTAATGTACTGCATTCTTTTGCAGTAACTCAAGCAAGCATGAGTGATGGTTCCAAACTAGTAATTTCAAGACTAATTAGGTAACATGCTTGGGGGATAACTGCATGTGATACATATCTGAAGTCTTTTTTCCTGTTTCATACTAGCAAGGGAAAAGATTTATTTCATTATAATCTATGTTGGTGCTATGGCATCGACTCACATTGGGATGTTGACAAGACTACTTTCAATATCAATGGTCTATGAAGTAAGGTTAGTAAGTATGATCAACTAAAGTTGGAAATATTCTACTCTTCGAATTGACTGGGCTTATTACTAAAGACTTAGCTCAAGTAAATGTTCATCTCTTTACTTAGCTTATTGTTTTTGTATTCTATCCTCACAATCAAGCTTAATTATTTTATCATTATACTTATTATTTCTACGGTAGGTCAAGAACTTGGTTATGAAGATGTCTCACTGAAGAAATGGGATTAAGTGATGATAGCTTAGTGTAAGAAAGAGGTTGCATGGCTCATAGTGGTAAGCTTAGAAGGATAAGGAGTTCATGGAATTGGTGAAAGAGCATGAGCAGCTGAAAGTGTACTATATGAAGAAGGTGAAGATTGGGAGACAATTCTTAAAGTCTCCTGTGAGAAGGTACTTATGACCAATATACACAAAAGGTAGTCAAGGAGTTCAAGGGCTCCAATGATATCTTCAAGGTAGTTGAGGTGCAAGGCACGATGATTTATGAGCAGACCATTTAGAGTTATCACCATATGCTAAGTGAGACTAGGCAATACCCTTTAGAGGACTTGCTACTACTTGATCTTAATATTCAAATCAACCTCTCTATAGGAGCAATAGAGATTTAAAGGCTAAAGCTGGTGCTATGGTGAAGGATCTAGGAGATACAACTCCATAATAGCATATTAGGACTTTGGATAAAAGTTTTAATTAGTTTTCTCCTTTATTTTATTAATGACTACTTTGTTATATGCTTTTGCATTAGCAATATGCCAGCTAGTTAGTTTTTTTCTTTTGATGTCCAAGTGTTGGCTAGACATTTTTTCATGCTATCATACTATTGAACTATGTTCTTTTGGTTATAGAGATATGAACAATTTGGTATTCTTTTCTATATTTAGCCATTCGAATGACTTTATTATTTTTTGCAAACTTTTCTTCAACCTTTTCGTTATGATATGTTCATGCCTTTTTTTTTCTTTACTTTCATAACTTCTCCTTAAGACTTTTTTATGATGAGATGTAGCGGCAAATTCCTTATAAGAAATAACATGTAGATTTGACATTTTTTAATAAAGCCTGCTAGCCAAGTAGTAAGATGCAAGAAGTAAGGTAATTTTGTTAAGTTATTGAGTAATTGGAGATGAAAAAAGACCCAAAATTTTGTTCAAATATGTTGATTCTCGAACATATTGATGTCAAATAGGCTACATCAAACTCGCATGCCAGCAATCCATTCATGGTATTTAAAATATCCCTTTGGGGTTTTTTTTTTCATAGACCTAATTTTTATGAGCCCTATTAGAGGAGGCCTTATCAGAGCTATTTGTTATTAACGGGACTCTCCTTTAGGGGCATTGCTGGAGTCGTTGTTGCTATTGTTGTTGTTGTGTCCCTTAAGGTTGTAGATGTAGTTATTATACTGTGTACGCCCTTAGGGTCTTATAGAAGCTTTTTGCTTGCCAAGCGGCCCCTAAGGATCTTGTAGTAGGCTTTTCATATGTTTTCCACATGGCCCTTCAGGGTCTTTTAGTACACTTTACCCCTAGGGGTTTTTATAGTGGGATTCTACGACGCGCCCCTAGAGGGCTTTATAGTGATATTTTCCATGCACCTCCTTAGGGGTCATATATTGCTCTTTTGATATATGCTACCTAGGGGCTCTTACAATGGCGCTGATGTCATCTCCAGGTGCTCCCTTGGGGGTCTTACAATAAAGTTGATATAGTTGACTCAATGATGTTACATGGCTACATTTGGTAATTGGTGTTGCATGTTCATTATTATACTTTTGTTGTTGGGTGCATGCCTCTTCATTCTTGCCATAAGTTGTGTAATTCTGCATTAATTATTGCTTATCCAAAAAGCAAACACAAATGTGAGGTAATGTTAAAAAATCTTTACTCAAATAAATAAAGAAAAGAAGTGTTGTTAGTCTAGGACAGCTTATTATTTTTGTTCATCAAAACAACACTTAACTATTTAAAAGAAAAAAGTGGAGGCTCAAAAAAAAAAATCCTAACTATTGGCATAACTACAGAAAGGAAGAAAAACTTTAAGGTGTCGCAGAAGGCATGATTATTTATTTTGAGGGGGACTCTTCTCTATTGCAGAAGTTAAGTAGCTAACATAATTATCTTCTTAGTGGAAAACTTATTTAGGTATGAGTTTGCACCTAGTGGACTCTTTTTCTTGGAGGTTGAATTTTGTGTAAGTACTATAGGGATGTTGGTTTCTTAGACCAAGCCTTTGCCTTTATATTTCCACTTATTATCTTAACTTTCTTTAACCTTGTCTAGACCAACAGCAAGGACCTTTGTTTTTTTAGGATGCTAGTATAGCATTCTCTAGCAATGTGTTAGTTGCTAATAGCTTCACATGTTCCACTCAATGTAGAGAACTTCATTGTCACTACTTAAAAGTGGTTCAAGTTTTGCATTCCTATATAATGTTATAAGCCATCAAAGGTCTTAACAACTAATGGCTCATTTGGTTTCATTTCTTGGAGCCATTTTCATTTTCTAGTGAAAATGTATAGTGAAAAGTTAGTTAGAAAAAGTGTTTTTTAAAAAGAGTTGCATTTAGATGTGTTGTTTAAAAATGTTGGTTTATATAGTTATGAAAATGAGATGTATTGAACATTAGGTGTTTTTTGTATTAAAAGTTATGTAGTTTTTGAATTTGATTGATAATGTAATGTGTAATTGTTAGAAAAAATAATATTATAATTTAAATTTATAATATTTTTGTGGTGAATGTTGTTTGAGAAGTATTGGGAATACAAAAAGTAGGTATATGTAATAATTGGGGTTGAAAAGGGTATGAAAATGGAGAGAGAATGTAAAAAGTAATGATTTGAGAATGAAAATATATGAAAAAATAGTGTAGAAGTTGATAGTTTTCTATTTTCATTTTGAGGGAAAAATGAAAATGGAGTTTGAAAATGAAAACAAACGGGTTCATCATCTTTTTAACCCCACTGGGGACGAATGCCTAAGGAAAGAGTGAGGAAGACTTCCTCAAAGGCTTCCACCACATCACAAGTGAACACTACTAAGGGAATGTTGATTTTCCAAAACTAGGCATAAACCTCTCCGATCTGGAGGAAGGCATTATAGAAGATTATATCCACCAAGCTTCTATTGTCCACAAAATCTTCTTCACCCAAAAATTGTCATGGGAGACGTATATCTCCAAGGTATTATGGTCTTCACATTATCTGACCTCTATATCTTATTCTTCAAAGGTAATGCTAAGGAATAACTGACATATTTCATATGTCTCTAGTATTAAGTCCATCGAGTGAGCTTGAGCTTATCTTGTTGCTTGTGCCAATGACATTTTAGATTTAAGTAGTCACTTCCTACAAGTCCCCTATAGATCATAGAGATGTCAGATAGTTAGCAAGTTGTTCCAGTCTAGTTAGCCCTACCCTCCTTTAACTTTGAGTGTTCATTAGGCTATCAATAACAATCTTTGATGCTTCTAGCTTTGGAGTTCTTCTTAGGATTATCCTATATTTGAACCATATACTCCTTTCAGGTATCTCTTAGAATGACCTCTTGATTAATATTTTAGATATTGGCACTCCTCAATAATATGTCCATGATTGCAATGGAAACAACACCACTTGTTAGACTTCTGTCTCTTTGGATTATCCACCAACTTTGGAGGGTGTTGGATCAAACCTTGTTGCTTTGCCATGATCAAGGGGGTGTACATGGAGAAAGCTCTAGGAAGGCTATGTTTGATAGTCTCTCGACCTCTTGTTCTTGTTGTTACCTTCTTCAATATGCACTTTACATTTGGTAGCATCCTAATCGCCTACTTGAGTTGAATGTATTTATTTGCTCAAATGATGAGATCCTCAAGCTACTTGATGGTTTTCCATCTATGGACTTCTAAAACTTTTGATGCCTTAATTTTTATTGAATAATGCTAGGCAAGAGCTTTTAGCTGATATAGAGGATCTTAGCATTACTTTAATGAAGCGATTCAGGTAGTCTCTCATAGATTTTCCATCTTTTTACTTAAGGATGAATTATAGCTACCACATCTGAGGTTTGATGTAATTACAAAAAGTTTCTCTCTTTTTCAAAAATTACATAATCCCCTACTATTTGTCACCGTTCAACAAATTAACCTAACAATTACATGCTGTTGAGGTTTTTTGAATTGGCCGTTAAAATTTGCATGTGAAATTCTAATGTTTTCCTTTGCCTTCATAACCTTAGGTTTGACCACTTTTGATCAATTTTAGAGAACAAAAATACTTTGGGGTTGTATTGTCATATTTTTAATTTTTATAATGACGTAATAGTAATATATCTATTCTACAAGGGTTTAATTGATGTCAGTTTAGCTGTGTTATATTTGTTTATGACCATTGGTTGATTGTGCCTATATGTACACATGAATTTTTCAATATTATCCTACAAATTGCTATGGAATCTACATAGAGCACATCATCTAGTAATATTAAGGATTTGAAATACCAAAAAGATAGATGTAAGAAGCAAAATTGTGGGAGGAAGGTTATTATAATGGTATTCAAAATGAGTAACAATCCCAGAAAGCTATCATATTATTATGCCGTGCATGGTTTCTCTCATTGGTGTTTGTTGGTTGAAGAAGATGGCCATCGAAGTTGCATGAATGCTCAAGCACAATCAATTGAAGAATTTGAAGCCACTAGCTCCTGGCAACATCAACCTTATAATAATGCTTTAGTTGAAAGTTTATTTTATAAGCTTTTGATAACAAATGTGGTACTTTTAAGTTTGATGTTGCTAGCACAAATTTATAAAATAGTTGGTAAGTAGATAACACGTATTCTTTGTGTAATAGTACTACTCAATTTATGCCATGGAATTGTTCTTGCTCATTGTACATTTGTGCAACACTACTATGTCTATTTCATACTTCACACACACTAAGAGTATCTAGCCAAAATATGAAACAAAAGTAGCATCTAAAGCTTATCATTAATGAAAATAGGTTAATTACATGCTATTATCCAATGTGTTCAAACAAAAACATCAAAAGCATTATTAATTCTATCTAAACCACAGCAAAAAGGCAATCTAACTCAATCCAATATTGTATTTTCAAAAAATCTAACAAAAAGGAAGCTTATCATTCACATCGAAGGCATTCATAGACAAAATCATCATCTTTACCCATAGCAGTTTCATGTGTTGAAGTTGCTCTATCAACATCTGCATTTTGCTGCTTTGCTGCTAGTTTAGTGATAGCAGCTTCTCCTTTCTTTCTTTTCTCAACATGGGCTCTAGGTGGAGGGTGTTGTGAGGATCCTTCAGGAACACCTTAAGCTGGAGTTTGTGAGGCCTTTTCAGGAGCATTTTGACTTGGAGCTTGTGAGGCCATTTTTGGAGATTTCTGTTGTAAAAATGCACTTATTGATTTGCTTGCTACAATAACCTTCCTCTTTTTTTTTTCCTTGCATCATAGTTGCTAATGGAATGTCATATTCTGCCAAACTTGCTTGTTCCTACAACATGAATAAAGGCATGCCTATCAAAAATGTTTGTTAAGTGTTGAAAACATAGAAGACACTATTAATTCCAACCTTATTCCTATCTATGCTCTTATCCATTTGTGTAGTGTTAACAAAACTATCTCTTAGCATAACTTGTCAAGGTTCTAATCACTTACGTATAAATTGAAATAATAGATAAATTAAGGCATACCTTGAATCAAGATACATGAAACATCCAACCTCATTTTGGCTCTGAGTTTCTTAGCTTTTTCTCTTAATTACCCTTTGTGAAAATTCAACATCTTCTTATCACATAATTGAAAATTAGTACTAGGCATGAATGAAAATTAGTTCTGAAAACGAAAAAACTAAAAAACAAAAAAAAAGAAGAAGAAAAAGGATAGAACCTCATTTTAACTATCTATCTTCCCAATTCTTCCCTTTCCTCTCCCTTTTCCTCTTTCCCTTCATAACACAAAAACGTTAGCAGCAGTACTAACTTACACAAAAACCTTAGCAATAGTACTAACTTCATTCATTTGCTGCAAATGAAAATTCAATGAAATAATTAATTAGTGGTATTATTATGAAAACCTTAATACAGCTAAATTTAACTAACCTCATTCAAACTATCAATTATGTGGTTGCTTTTCCCCTTTTCCCTTTTGGAACCACTCACCTAATAAACATAAATTGAAGAGAATTAAGGATGCAATGCTCGAAAAGGCTAAATGATTAAGAAAGTTGAGCCAAATTTAGCTAACCTCATTCCTAGTTTGGTTCATCTTATTTCCATCTACTTATATTTGCCTTGGAATTTGACATGATCTACTATTATGGCCCAAGCTTTTACATGCTTTGCACTTAACAATGCATGATCTCTTTACTGGCTCTCTTTCTCCAAATTCTCTCTTTCTGCTTTTCTTTGGTCTTCCAGACATTCTCTTCTTCAATGGAGGCAACACCTCTTTTGTAGTCACTTCAATGTTCTTAAGCCAGAATGTAGGGTCTATGATGGGATGAATCGTATAATTGTAAGCTCTCATGTATTTTTCTTTCATGAACCTATTATCTATAATTCTCAATCTTATCTCTCACATACGATATGGCAATAGCATTGTGCTTGCATGGAATTACACTAATATCCCATCTTTTGCGATCACAAGTTCTTCTTTACATATTGGCAATGTAATGAATATTTTGATATTACACATCAAACTCAATTTTACTGGCAATGAGAACACTACATTTTCTATCCTCATTCCTTATTGAATTGACTATCTTTACAACATTAGGAATTATATTGTTCTTCCACTTCAACCCTTTTTCATTTCTCTTATGCAACCTACTCATTAATGTTTCTCTTAATCCATCTAGAAGAGTTAATATAGGTTTCCCTCTCAAACAACCTACCTAATGATTAAATGACTCTAAAATGTTGTTGGTCACATGATCATTCTTCAATCTACTATCAAAGACATGCCTAGACCACTACTCAACTGAAATTTTTATAAGACAATTATATGTAGTAAGCTTCAATTCCTTCATCTTATATATGGAAATGTTGAAACTAGTTGCATTTTATGATCTTATAGCCTCCCAAATGTACCTTTTAAGGGCTACTCCAACAAACTACTGTCTAAAATTGGCATAAATGTGTTTAGCACAATGCTTGTTAATAACATTAGTAACTAACTTCAAAATTGTCTCCACTAGTCCCTAAGCCCAAAGAACAACAAAGTTGAATTGTGAGATATTATAGAACAACTCGTAATTATAGCAAACATGACATTTAAAGCTTTATAAAGATTATGCATTCTAATTACCCCTATACAGTGACATACATATTACAATTTAGTCCTTCTATACTAACTAGCCAACTGTTGAAACATTTCTATTTCAAATACATAACAAAAAACACAAGCACACTAGAAGCATATAATTAAACAAATGAAGCATGAGACATACCGTTTGCCTAACACTCATGAAAGTCCAAAGTAAATCAGTTGAGAATCCACGAAGCATGGTAGAAAGATGTTCAAAGAAAACATCCAACTTTCTTTGCATTTTATCTCAACAACAGCAAATGCTAGAGGATGCAAGCCATTATTTCCATCCAAACTAATAGCAGGTAATAGAACACCTCCAAAATGACCCTTAGGCATACATCAAATCCCAAGAATAGACTACACCCTTATAGAAAACTGGCTCTAAAAGTACCCAACTCCAAGTAAAACCTCTTGAAAGAAGGTGTATGTGGTATGCTACTAGAACACCCATCTTTTCCTTCACATATATCACATTGCAATCTAACTAGACTTCCCTCATTCTTCATGTAAACCATCTTTGCATATAAAAGTAACATGCCATATGACTTGGAATGACTGCCCTCTATTTTTTCTAATGCTTGTCTTTTTGCATTATAAATTTGCACATAAGGAGGATTCACTCCATATTTCTTCATTTAACTTTTGATCCCCTTAGTTTTCATTTCATGATTACCTCTAAAAATAGAAACTAATTTTCAAGCAATCTACTTAACAGTGGCTTTCTTTGTGTAATCTACCCTAGCACATGTATATGTGCTCTCATATGCTTTAATTTGAAATGTAAGTCCATCAGTCAATAAGGAGTTATGTATTGGATTCATTTTTATCTCTTACTTATGAAAAACATTCTTAAATAACATAATCTCGCAAAGCTACCCTATATGCATGCACATCATTAAAAATCATACCTCTTTTCTAGCATAATTTTTTTGTCATCTCTAGTCTAAATAGGATAATGTGAAGCATCTCTATTCAAACTACCTTTTGGAAGATCATTTACAAATTTTTCATCAGATGAGTGGTAAGTCTCGCAATGATCATCAGAATTATAACTAGAGAAGTCATCATCCTTACTTTTTTTCTGACACTAATGAAATGCTATCATCATCACTATCCTCACTATTTGGTGTGTACAATGACTTAAAGCTATCTCTATTCTCATCAATTGCAATTTTCCCATCAAAAACCTTATCTACCGCAATACAATCATCACCCTCATCAATCTCAACACCCACATCAACCTCATCTCCATTATCTTCACCCTCCTCACCCATAGCATATCACCATCCTTTCCCTCCTCACCATCCTCTCCCTCCTCACCAACCTCACCCCTACCATCCAAAGACTCAGCATATACCACAATTTTATCAGTAGAGACATTTTTCAAAATATATCCATGACATCTTTATCATTTTGAATAGGCATGCTAACACTAGATCCAATTACACTACATGCAATGGTGATTGATATCTTATCTAATTTATGTACCTCTCTCACATCATCCATTAAGTCAAAAAAATATACCTATACGATCAACATTCAGGAGCTTCTTTCTTTTCCCCAAATTTTCAAGAAATGTAAATAGTTGATTAGCCATACCTATTCCAAACACCTCCAAAAAAAATTAAATAAAAAGCAAATGTATAGTCAAGAAATCTACCATAGCATAGAATGCAAATATACAACATCGATAAAGCATAAAGGTTGAAAAATTCAAAAAACCACAATCTGTCAGCATAAAAGAGTAGAAAATAGCATTGTTGTACACTACTCCATAAACTTCTTCACAAATACTCAAAAAAATTGAATTTACGTAACCATATCAACCACATTCACACATAAAAACCTAAAAATTTAAAAAACCCTAATCCAGATCACATTTCTCAAAAAAAAAAAAAAAAAGCCCTAGCAAAATGGATTTTTGTATAATATTTTAGAAATGTGTTTACAAATACTATTTAAAATTTGTTTTTTTAACAATTATCACATATCATCAAGTTAAATGATGAGTTTTTGCTCTTTAAATGTACAAAATGCTACGGAGAAACCCATGCCAAACATCACCATACTTCATGCAAACTTTTTTTGCTTCAATTGGGGCCTCAGCTTCATTGGATTCTTTGATTTTCTATGGAAGGTGAAGAGTTATGGAGTGATTTTAGAGAGAACAAAGGTTTTCATCCTTGGCTAAAGTGTGATTTTGAAGAAAAAAACACATAATGGGGTAAGTAAAGGACGGAAAAGAGCTTAAGGTATTCAAGTCTTTTGCCAAATTTCCAATTTTCTAATAGTTTTACCATTTAGGTATTTTGGACTTTTTGCATTTTCTGTCCACCTTACAATTAAGTTCATCAATTTAAGAGATTTATTATAATTTTCGTACAAGCAAAAAAATTTTCATAATTATGTCAAACCTCAAGGATAGTAGCCGTAATTCATCCTTTGCTTAATAGTGAGCAGGTAAGTTGCCCCTCTTGGGGTACTTGTGATTGATAAAGAAATTGTGGAGAAACTGTTACGCTAGTTATTTCATCCACCTAGCATCTGGATGAACAATACTAGAGCTCATTTACTAAGTGTGGTGAAAAACATCATGCCCGAGGGAAGCGCCTTCGCCAAGATAACTATCCAGAAAAGGTTGTATCTCAAGAGAGCGACAGCTACAAAGTCTTACTCACCTCGTACTCTTCTTAAATGTTGAAGTATGATTAAGTGAGTTTGAGCTCCCAAGGTAGTAGGCAATCGCCATGATAAGTTAGCTACTAGGGAAGGCTATACATCCACCGGTTGAGATAGAGGAGGGGTAGTGCCTAATTCTGGATTCATCATTTGTTCTATCCTCTTAGAGAGGTTTACTACTTCTACAAAAGGATTGAAGTTGCCCTTAAGGGAGGTGCTCTAACCAACTTGACGAAGGCATTCTCCAACAACATCATCGGCGCTTCTTAAGTCATCTATAATACTAATGCTCCAAGAGGTGGAACATGTTGCACTAACATCTTCTCTAGGGGCAAATGTGCTTTGGGTGCTGGCTCTAGTGCTGTGGTGACTACACTTCAAGCTAGTTGCTATCTACGTTCTCACTTCTTGGGGTGACACTAACATCTTCTCTAGGAGCAATTGTGCTTCGGGTGCTAGCTCTAGTGCTGTAGTGACTACGCTTTAAGCTAGTTGCTAACTACGTTCTCACTTCTTGGGGTGACTTGGGCACTGGAATCTCGAGCTCTAGACCTCATTTACATTCTCAAAATTCCTTTTCTACATAGGAATTCACACAAACAGTGCTAAAATGATGATACTCGAAAGGGGAGTTAGAGTCCTTTTCGGGAATCAATGACTTTAAGAAGATTCTTGTTTCAAAATGCGTTTGCATAGAGTCACAACTCAAAATTTTTGTGAATGATTTTTCCTTTGACTTTTTGAATTAGTATTTATAGTGACTAAGTGCTTGGAAGTTTCAACCCAACTAGGTCTAAATGTTCGTTTGATACGTTTAATTAATTGAACTTATTGACCTTTTATTTATTATTTATGTAATTAAGCCTTTTTTATTTGATTTTTACTTTTTAACCCTTGGGATCTTATTTGTTCATTCCAATATATAATTCATAAAATTTATTAACTTAAAATATTTTGCTACATTTTTTCTTACCTTTTCTCATTTAATTTCTAAAATCCACTATTTTAAAAATGCATATATAATTTAGAATTTAGAGTTAAGAATTCTTGATATTCTACTACTTATGTAAATAGAAATTATCTTCAAATGAAATATGAATTTTATGTTGTTAAATAATAATTTTTCTTTCTTAAAATACTAAAAAAGATATTATTTATTTTTTAATTACATAAAATCAAAAAATATTATTATAAAATAAAATATTTCAACGAATAAAATAATTTATGGTGCATTATATTGCACTAGATACATACTGGTGGAAATTGAATCGATACACAACTATGCATAGAATTACCCCAAAATATATTGCAACGTCAACATTTCGTTCTAATTAAAAGTAGATCGGGGTACTTATTTCCAAGCCCTTGCATAAAAACACTGGTGATTCACAAACACTCACATATGTACACCAGGGTACTCATTCCAAGCACATATTCATGAGACAAGCATACATCACATGCGCAAATTTTGAATTATTGACGTTCCGTCTCATTAATTCTCAGCTTAAGATGATTTCAACTCAACACTGTGAAGGAATGTTTCATAATCACTATCGTATTTTGTATAACGTCCCTGGCTATATACTTTGAGAATGTCATCTAAGTCTAATTTTGAATTGCAAAAAATGAATGACAAAAAAAAATGCTTATTTTAGTGGCAACAAATAGACAAAAAGAATTAGGTTCAGCTTAGATTCAAGACTTAGAATCTTAGATGCTTAGAAGGCATTTGCATGCTATGCATTTCCAAATATATTTTATTTACGATGCCTATTGGACTATAATTCAATATTATAAATATCTCACCTAATGTGGAAGCTAGGAATTCAAGCCCCAACAAATACTAAATGTGTGTGGTTCTGTTTTTTTTTTTAAATAAAAAGGTTTTTCATGTATGGCGAACATGCTTAAAAGAAAACTATCAATCAAGCATTACATCAAGGCACGAAATATATTTATTTCTATTTATGTGAATCTGTGAATCAAACAGACTTATTCCAATACAGTCACTTCATAACCAACTACTTGCTCAACTTGCTAATAGCGAGAGAGCCATGTGGGTGGGAATCATAAGGATTCAACAAAAGTCTAGAGAAAAAGGCAGAACCGACTTCAGCAAGAATTCAACAAAAGCAGCACATCTGGTATATAAGTTAATACCACAATATGGAAACACAATACATATATTAGGAAGAAGGGTTTAATTGAAAAGATACAACATTTATGTATATCAATACATGTAATAAACTAGAAATTCCAGGCTCTGTGCAAGGCAACTTTTGTACGGTCACGATCACAAACACTTCCACATTTTCCGCCTCTTTACACCCTCAACTTGTACAGTAAACCTAACACCAGCTCGGAAGGGCCATCAGGTATGTTTACCATCGGAGCCTCACTAACCTCACTCTACCTATACCCTTAAAGGCTAAGAATATACAACTGACATCATTTATTCAAAGCATCTCTTTTCATTCAAAATAAAAACACATAGTTGCAGAGAGATATTAAAATAGAAAGACAGTGCACATACTATCCTCAGTTAGCTGTACAATTTCCTTCCCTATGCCACTTAGGCTGAGTATGAAGAAAGGATGCTGATCCTCCTCTCTGCAACAGATCAAGCACCTTATTAGATGTAAACATAATATAGTATATGTGTGTAACTTACGAAATAGAATATCCTCTGTACACAAAGCAAAAAGCAGAACTGTCCTACATGCTTTAGGCATAAATATACACACTCTGACATTAGTAATGAAAAATAGCAGAAAATAACAAAATGGGGGATGCTTAGTAGCCTGTGGCATAATGGCATAAGTCTCACTGATAAAGTGTGAGGCTGGGTGGTTGGGAGTTCGAATCTAGTAGACTCCCGGCGTGTGAGTGTATAAATAATAAAATCAGGGATAGTTTTAGTTATGTGAGAAAAGGAAACCAAAAAATTTGTAACTATTTTAGGAAGAGCAAGAAAAATACCTCCAGCAGCAACAAGTTTCTCTACACGGGCAACTATGTGCTTTCCGTAGGTATATTTCTTAAGAGCATTTAAATGAACCTTTATTCGGTTAAGAAGCAGTTCAAGTTGCTGGTCATCACAAGTCTCCAGCACTTTCTGTACAACGTAGTTTGCAAACTGATCTTTCATCATTACCTTATTCCAGATACAGTAAATCAAATGTAAGTCAACTATATGCGTTACTAGATGCCACTCAAATGAATCCAGTACAATTATCAATTACATCACATATTTCATCATGATAACTTCAACCACTAAAACATGGTTATGGATTGATCTCAAAACCATTCAAAATTGCATCAATGAGGAAATATGATCATGATTGGATATAAAATGCTTGAAAGAGAAAAATAGAACTAGTTCAAGACAGAATATACATTGAAATGAGACAGAAAATGTTCTATCATTTATAGTATCGATTTACTACCTGAAGTGGCTCATTTTCATCAGTGCTGCCAAGCATCTCATGCACGAGGGTCTGACGTTCTTCAGGTGTTCCAAAAGATAAGCATTTCTCTATTACATTGGAAGCAAACTTCTGCTGGCTCATCTCTACAATCTTCCCAACTAATTGACTAATTATAGCTGATCGCTCATGAGGCTTTCCATGCTCCAGAACATGCTGACATGGCAGAGAGCAGAATTAGTTCTGAGCCAAGGTGAAATAAGCACACAAAAGACCTATGCCCCAGAAAACCCAGGAAACAAAATGGAGGATAAGAGAAATATATTGGTGCACATCATCAAGTTAAACATATCACTGATGAACCATTCTTCAAAATGTTTGCTGCCATGAATTATGCATCCATCATGGTGGAGTTTACACATATATATAACAGTTACACCACAAATATATATACGTATCAGTTAGACCACCAATATATATGTATATATACATAAGCAGACCAGCAAAACTATTCCATTCCTAACAATATAAATGAAGATGCATCAGTAGCAGTTTCTACAGGAGAAACATGATCCTGGTCATGTTAAATTCACCCATTTCTTTTGTATATGCTTCAAAGAAATAGTTCCCCACTATCGTAGGTCTCATTAATAAAATGCAAAATCAATTGAAAAAGGATTAAAATAGCTACAGTTACACCTGGAAAGTAGGGACCACAGGAGTCTTTTCATTGCTACATAGGTTCAAACAATACAATGGGAAGGAAGAATAACACAACTAATGCAACTTCATTTACAGGTAACAACCAATATAATTTTTCGAGCATGAATAACAAGCTTTTCTGACTACTAAGAATATTCAAATTCTAACTGAATTTTGAACCCAGTGTCCAAACATTATATAGTTGAAGAAATACTTTTACACAGGTTAAGCTTATAAGAGTTGTTGCAAACCTGAATGACATAGTTTCCATATTGATCTTGAGCCAACATGCAAACAGATTGCAAAATCTCATTCATCACTACACTCTGAGTTTTGGGATTATGGCAATGCTCCAGAACTCTCTGCAACAGAAAGCCAAGCTTTAGAATCATAGCAATCGTTTCCATCCACTATTAGTATTTTAACGTACAGTAACTTGTCATACATAGATGAAGAAAATTTCTTAACCTGTATCACCCGACAGCCATAGGGATGAGTAGACAATGTCACAACTTGATCATAAAATGTAGTAATAATAAACTGAATGGCGGCTTCAGGAACACATTCAATACATTTTTGTATGACATGATTCCCATTCTGGTCACGTACACAACGCATTACATGGCCATCAAGCTCTGCAACCATTTTAGTTTGCTGGTCGAGTTCAATAACTTCTATTGCCTGCACATTTTGAAAGCAAAAACAAGCAAAGACCATTAAGCACTAAAGATATGTTTTAAACATACACAAAATCTCACAGATAATTACACTTTTTAAATAGCCACGGAAAGAGATTAACATTCAGAATCTTTTTCCTATTAACCATTTAATCTAAATTAAGATACAGATTAAACCATGTGACAACTGAAAGAAAAATAAAAAACATGTGCCCAGAATTATGAAGGGGGGATGCATACAAACTTTCTAAACGTAATCAAGCAGATGTGCTTTCAAGAAATAGGGAGGCTGTTACACTGTTCTGCAGCCATTTTTCTCACATAACTTGTCTCAGAGTCTCTGACAAAATTAACCCAAACAGCCAGAAATAGGCACGGAAGGATAGGAAAAGGCAAGAGGACAATAAATAAACAGCATTGAGCAGGAGATTGGACTGATAAATTAGAAAGAATAGATTCTTTAGATTAGTTTTAGAAGACACGCTGAGATTTCAGTATCAGAAGATAGACAGCAGTAGAAGAAATGCAGAGATTACAGAATCCGAAAATGAACTGCATTAGTGGTCCATAGCATAACTGAACATTAGTTGACTACCATAAAATTAGGAGATGCACATGTTGGTTAGAGGCACAAGGATAAATGGATGACTCTCCAGTATTACATGCAATCAAAACATACAAATTATGGCTGCAGATTTTAAAAGATATTTATTCAGCTCCAAAAGAGAGCATTAAAATAATAAAGACATCAAATTTTGCAGGCAGTGGTATGGATCCATCACAGGTTCAGTCGAAGAGTTAAACTACCTTCTGGATAACTCGGCAGCCATACATTTGGAGGCTAAGGGTCAGGACGTGCCCAATTAGCTTCTCAGCCAGTTGTCTAATCTGGGAAGCACTTCCATGTTCAAAAAACTGAAACAGAGAGCAGAAGCAGGGAAGAAGAAGAAGAAAAAAGATGAAAATGTGAGTCACAAATGTACTTTTCTACAATAGGAAGAAAAGATCTTAAAAAATAAAAGATAACGTGAAACATGAGCTTTTACTATTCCATTACCTTCTGGATGACATAGTTACCAAACACATCGGTCATCAAGGAAAGAGCCTGGGGCATAATTTCATGGAAAACCATGTTCTTCTCTTGCGTACTAGCAGTTTCAAGCTTCTGCTGAATAAATCGACTTCCATACTGGTCCGCACTGCCCAGGGAAGTTTTGCAATGAACTTATAAATTTCCAATGGTGGATTAAGAAACAGTCAAAAGAAGTCAGAAAAGTGTACCTGAACTCAACAACATGGCCTGCAATCTCCGCAAGCTCGAAACACCTAGTTTTATTACCCTTAAACTCATCCAGCAATGAAGCTGCAAAACTTTCTTCCAGATTACAGCCAGGTTCTGAAGGCCATGGACCCATAAAGTTACCAGCCATATTCCTTAAACTAGAAGGAAAACGCATGATCTGTTCCATATTTCTGATGGGACCACCAGAATTAATGGGAGAGTTTGGGAAAACTGGGGCTCCCAGTGGATTTCCAGGGTAAGGAAAACCAAGACCAAAAGCAGAATTTCCATGGAAACTATTGCTCAGTGTACTTGATTTTCCAAAAGCCAGGCCATATTGCGACTTCTGAAGCAAGGCTTCGAAATATGCTTTCTGAAGTGCAAGAAACTCTACGTGTGAATTTGCTAGAGATTCTCGGTTTGCTCTCGGATCATTGAGAGCTGCAGCAGAGTATTCATTTGCTCTGAGATATTGGAAATATGATGGATCTATGAGTGTCATTGGCAAAGCATTCCCAGAGCTATGATTTCCAAGGCTACCAAAGTTCTCTAGTTCAGCTGCAGCAGCTAATAAATTTGATCCTGACATCAAGCCTCCACTCAATGTCCTTCTGTCAATTCCAGATATACCAATTGCTGTCCCTGCATTGATATTCTCAACCAAAGGTGGAACATTACCAACACCCACCTGATTGCCCAACACTAATGGTGATGCAGGGTATTCACCTAAGCCATAGTTTGACAAGGACGAAGTTGGACTGGCAATATTAAGATATTGGGATGGTGAACTTCCTCCACTATTCAAAGTAGGTGTAGGTGGCCCTTTCAGATTCTCATGGAAATAAGGATGATGCTTGATGGGATTCTTATTTCTTTGCAAGTGGAAGAGGTTATGGCGAGCATCAACTTCATCCTGCATTGCATGTGTTGGATGCTTCCTTTCCTCGACCAGACTGTCCATTGATAGGCTCAAGCCTGAAAAAGAACCAATGAGATCTGCAGACTCCTCCGTGTCAGGTGAAACTTCATCATGTAAATTTGGAACGTTTACATTTTTCCTGTCCAAAGAGCTCAGCCTAGCACCACTTGGAGCAGGAATGCAGGGACTAGGAGATCTACCAACAACTTGAGGGTCAGGAGTAGTATTTCTTGACAAAGAAGCAGCCATCGCAGAAGCATAAGTTTGAGGCACTGATGAACTGAAGCTTTGGAGTGAACAGGCACCTTTCATATTCGTGCCACAATATGATGCACCCAGTGATGCCAACTCATGACGTAGAGCAACATATGATCCAGAGGAATCAGCATCTTCAAATGCACGGCTGGCAGGGTCAGAAGGATGTCTAGGAAAAGATGTTGCATGACCTATATCATCCTGCATCAAAGCCAGAAATTATAATTCTATCTCCAAAAGCCACAGAAGTGACAACTATTGCAAGCTCCACAACCAATGAAATTAATATATTTAAGAGAAAAGATTCAACAGCGGACCAAGACATCAATGACCAAATCATGTTTACTAAGAGGACAACTTTCCAATTCTTCAAAAATAAAATATATTCATTCAGCACAAAAGCAACCACACAGCCAGCATAAAAATCAGGGGAAAAAAATCAAATAAAATTTTCAAGAATAATAGAGCTTTCTGAAAACTTCCCCTCACATACTTTACAACTAAAATCCCCAAATAACCTCTAAGGGATCCTTTTCTGTTTCTTGATAGATTAATTATTCAGCAGCCAGACACAAGATGTCACAATGAGAAAACAAATTACAGTATATCTTGGTAATGTCATTTGGTGTAAGGACAGCAGAACATAGTTGCCATACTAATGAAACGCATCTGGTAAATAATAGAAAATACAATTTAATGCAAAATGTAATTGAAAAAAATTAATTAAAAATGTCTATAAATCAATCGGCATATATTTCTGAAACAAAAGCCACATTTTCTTAAGGAAAACATGGCTCGTTAATGTCCTCATGCACCCACAATGCCAATAAAGCATGAGAAACTTGTTTAAGTTTTATTGTTAGGATATGAAATAACATAAGACATGTTTCCGCAATTCAATGTTGTTTTCATTAATAAGCAACATGTCATCAAGGTTCTCAACTTTTATACACCTTTTACATAAAAACTTAGAATGTAACCAGCACCTGTGTCAGCAGATGGTGTGCCATGAACCTATAAAAACTGCAAGTGTGACAAGCCACCAATTCTTTGGATATATTTGAAAACATCAAATAAAAAGTATATCCGTACCAGAATTATGCAAATATAATGCTTTATCTGTCGATATTAGGAACAAACAATGATGGTAAAAACATTTACGTCAGGACAAAAAAATACTTTCTTCCATTAATGCTTATATTGCAGAAATCAGAGAGGACAAAACACGCATGCATGTCCCAAAACTATCGAATGACATGAAACAGTTGCTTGCATAATATTCTAGTGAGCAAAGCATTAATGCTTGATATCTAACATTATCATGAGTGAAAACCACATTTCAACTGTAGCAACAGCAAGCATAGATAACCAGCAAAATCTTTACACCGCATAATAGCAATTTCCAACTGTTTAAGGATAAAAGAAATCAAGTACAATAACTCGTCCATAACTTACACTCAAATCCAAGCCAAAAACAGTGATGTCAAAGTTATTTTAAGAAAATAACCAAAACGGCAAAAAAATTACCACTTGATTTTTCTACCTGAAAAACATCTGCAGAGCTCTTCTGTTGACTCCCTAATCCCAAACCCGGCAATCCAATGCATCCATCGCCACTCCATTCCTTCGCCTGCATTATATGCTCCTCCTTTGGGCCAGCAAAGTCCGGCTGCATGGAAAAGGGAGACCCCCCTCCACCATCACCACCATCAACACCAACAGCAGCTGCAGGCCGACTGATTTTCCATACATCCCCAATCGCCGAGCCCGCTAGGCTCCCGCTTGGCCCCTGCAGATGTCGAGCGGACCACCAGTCCTCTTCCGGGAGTGGCGGAGGTGGGAGGCGTGGGTTTGGGTTTATATTCTGAGAGTAGTAAGAACGGTAGCCTGGATCAAACCTCAGCTCCTCCTTAGAAACATCGGGCCCGCCAATGCCACCAAGCAAGCTGGCACCCAAAGATCCCTGGACTGTAGGCGGGGCAGAGCCACTGCGGAATAGGTCGAGCTCCCTCTCTCGATCACTCGCCTCTTGCTCACTTTCTCTCTCCCTCAGCAGCCTCCGCAGCTCTTCGTTGTAATCACTGCTGCTTCCCCCACCGAGGACTGATCGCACCCCAATTTCCGATACCATCTCCGTGTAGCTATCAGTAATCATGACATACAAGAATTGTACATGTACCGACTACAAAGAAATTAACAAGCAAAAAGATTTTTGAAATAATTAAGAAAAATAAAACCCACCAAGAATACGTCAAGAAAATTAGACCTTATAACTTAAATTAGCAAGACAAACTTTAAGGCGGATACAGGCTTCATAAAACCCAATCTTTATGAATAAGCCCAGCAAATTTTATTAACACATTTCGAGAGAAAATCAAAAAAGTTCTAGAACAAATCTTGTTTTGCCATAGACAGTGTTTTCTCCCTATTTCATTCAAATGGCTGTCCGATTTCGCTGAGAGGGAGGGATCGGAATGAGAGTGAGTGACAGTACAAGGAGTGAAGTCATTTTTATAGGGAGAAAGAGAGAGGGTTTTGGAGAGAGAGGGAGTAAGACCGAGCGAGAACAGGGAGAGAGAGGGAACAAGGGGGTGATAAGCATGAATAAAGAAGAAAAAAGGGCCGTTGGATTAAGAAGCAAACGGCCAAGATCAAAAGTTCGAGGTAAAGGGATGATTCTTCTATTACAGTGGACTTTTTCCGTCGCGTATGCGGGAATTACTGGGAAAACTCGCTAGGGTTTTATGGAATACCTCATCTTGGATTTTGTTTCCTCTTTCTTCATGTTTATTATTTATTGAGGTGGAATTCTGGGTAATACGTTTATTGAGAAAATGTATTATCTCTTTTGGATTCAAATAAATTAGATTCTGATAAATGAAATAAAATTAGATTACTGGAATCTTGATATTATTACATTATATCTCATATTGTGAGGATATGGTAATGACCCTTGAAAGTTTAGCCAGGACATGCTTCAACTGCACTAAATTGTGTTATGTGTCAATAAAATACTAAGTAATGTTTTTCAGATCATGGGTAATTTTGTGCAGAGAAATGTAGTATATTAAATAAGCATAATTTTTTATCAAACATAATTCTAATTATATATTTGAGTGATGTGGGATAAGATAAATGAATTTAAAATCTTTTAAATGCATGTGGAAATGGTATTTTTTTGGGTAAGGCCTAGCAATAAATTCAAGTTGGACCCGAAGGAGGACCATCGAATTTTGGGAGAAGTGAATGATACAAATAAAGCCATTTAAACTAAGTTAATCAATTAGCCAATGTGGTAATGTAAATAGTGCAAGTTAAACCAGAATAAATATGCAATCTAAGTATTCTTGTTGCTTTATCTATTTAATTGCACTCACTTATGATCTTAGAGCTGATTTGAGCATCATAGGTTTTTGTGAAGCTCACTAGCATGCCTAACCTTCACTAAATTTCAGAACCAAGTTCCTAGATCTTACTTAAAGGCATTTATGTTTGGATCAAAAGAGAAAGCTTTCTGCACTCACTTTATTTGGCGTAGCTTGTGGGGATTTTCTCTTTTGATTAGTTTATAAGTGCACAAAGGGAGTTGTGGCACAAACACCACAAAAAAGAAATAAAGATACCCCTAATTTACAGGATTATTGATCAGCATCACCATTGTTATTTCCTATACCTACAAATGATGGACCATTGGCAATATAGATGCTAAAATCACACAAATGATTGTTTCATTAAATAATCATATGATGAGACAGTGGAGAAAGATGTTATAAGACCAACACAACAGGTTCTATTCTAACTATTGTTCTCACCATTCATTGTTCCTTCATCAATGTTGCCAACAGTAGTATTTAGAAGTCCAACACAACTTGCATCACCAAAGCAGTTCTTCTCTTCAAGGCAACTGAGTTAACCATCAATAGAAAATCAATCCTAAATGCAAGGGGATTCGAATGAGGTAGAGCACCGTGCATCTTGATTAAGATGACTTAATAACTCAGAGTTGGCTAATTTGGTGGTTGTAGGATTGGTTAGAAG
Organism: Jacaranda copaia; assembly: GCA_014898725.1. Lineage (NCBI taxonomy): Eukaryota > Viridiplantae > Streptophyta > Magnoliopsida > Lamiales > Bignoniaceae > Jacaranda > Jacaranda copaia. The sequence continues at coordinate 2,349,031 of JACGDI010005296.1, forward strand.
AAAATGCTTTTGGGAGATTTGTGCCTTATCAAGCAAAAAAGGATGGAGATGAACAAGTAACCAAGTTGAGGAGCTCAATTGCAAGTTAGAGGAAATAAGAATAAGAGATGCTATGAGAGAGTCTGCCTTATAGAAAAAAGGATCCCTATTCTGTATAGAGATACTAGCAAAGTTATTACCCTAGGGGAATCTAAAATTTGCCTAAGTACGATAGGTGTAAGGATCTACAAAAGCATATGACTACATTTGAGAATAGTATGCAAATTACATGGACAATCATATGCAATTAATAGCCAAATTTTCATCACCACTCTTAATGGGAAGGGGCAAGAATAGCTTGCCACTCTACTAATGGGGTTGATAAAGTCATACTAACAATTATGTGAGAATTTTTATTTCCATTTGGCGTACCAAAAGAAAACAAAATGTTAGCTACATATTTGTTCACCATCTGCAAAAGGGAGAATGACATTCTCCAAGCATTCGTAAAAAATTCAACAATAAAGTTTTGGAGATGCTAAAACCTCAGAGTGGACATGATGATAAGTATCTTGATTCTCACATAACATATATCAAGAAGACTAAAAAACAAAAGATGAACACTAAGCAACATACCATAAGAGATATCCAAGGGTCTATAGGATACAATAAAGTCGAGAGAGACCTAAGAGGCTCCCAAATTCTTAGGCAAAAACAATCCATGAGAGACCTTAAGAGGACCCTTGAAACAATATAATTTGTGAGAAACCTCAAGGGACACCGAGAACAATATAATCCGTGAAAAACCCTAAAGAGCTTCCAAAATAATATAATCCGCGAGAGACCCTAGAAGACTCTCAAAATTATATACTCTATGAGAGACACTAAGGGGTCTTCAAAATAATATATAACCTTGCAAAAGACTCCAAGGGGTTCTCCATGATAAATTTCCTCCATACAAAGCATGCCTAGATAATACAACAAAAAATGGGGAGAGAATATCACAAATATGAGAAACATGAAAGATAATAACCGATAAATTGCAGAAAAAAATAATATTTTAACAAAGTACAAAGCAAAAGTATGAAAAGAATCCAACATCGTAGTAAAACAACATTAAACCCAAAAAAAATAGTAAAATTAAGCCTACACTTGGACACAAAAAAAATTAGACATAAGGAAAGTGAGAAAAGACATTGATAGCAAGACAACTAAAACTAGAACATGCTTCTTTTCCATCCACTATGACACTTCAGTCACTACATCCTCGATCATAGCTTTAGGGTGCCAACTTTAGGAACTCTGGCAATTTGCCTCAATAAAAAGGTTGGTGGTAATGGAGAACTAAATATAGAAATCTACATAGTATAACCTATAGATATAATAGCTATGGGTTAAGAAAAGAAAGTATATGGATTGAAGATAAGTATCTATATTCTCAAATAGTTTTCAAAATAATGGCACTTAAGATTTTTCACAATGAGTAATCTCCTATTTTTTTATATATAAACAAAGGTCATTGCATCAATGTGAAAAACTCCAAGGGAATGAGCAATTTGTCTCTCTTTATTGACAATATTTTATGGGCTTGAAATAAAGTAGGTGAAAAACATCAAGGAGTGCATACTAGGACCTCCAATATGAAAGATATTGGTAAAGTTAACTATGTATTTGAGGTTAGAGTTATAGATATCATTCCTATAGAGTTTTGAGCTTGTCTCATAAACCTTATATTAGAAAAATTTTACAACATTTTCAAATGGATAGTTCAAATTTATAGACGCTCTCGTTGCAAGAAGTGAGGCCTTAAGTTTTGATCACTTATGCCTCAAACTCCAAAAGAAAAGGAAGACATGACTTGATTTCCTTATTAAAATGTTTGGTGTATGTTATGATGTGTAACATTTAAACACTTGTTAAGCCATAAGTTTGATTAGCATATCTCAATCTTATACTGGAGAAAGATAGTGGAAAGTTATAAAGAGGATTTTCCCATACTTGAAGGATACTATAGATTATTTACTATGTCATAGTGGAAACAATTTACATTTTAGGGGCTATATATATGTTGAGTGAACAGAAGATTAAGATCATAACAAATTGACCTCAAGTTATTCTTCTTGCTTAATAGTGTTGTTATTTCATGTAGTAGCAAGAAACAAACAAATAATCCTTTTAATTATAGAAACCAAGTTCATGATTTGTGCCTCAACTGTACAAGTAACTATTAGGTGGAAAAGATTCATTAAACAATTAAACATTGTAAAGAAACCATAAGGTCCCATAATCTTATGTTGTGATAATCAAGCAACCATCGCATACATAGAAGACCCTAAATACCGCAATAAAACCAAAAACATTGGCATTAGTATAATTTTGCTAGAGATATCATGGCCAATGTTGAAGCAATTATGCAATACATTCATATGAAAAAGATGATAGCAAATCTTTTCACAAAAGCAATACACAAAGATGTGTTTATGAAACATGTTGAATCCCTAGGTTTGTGTAGGATGTGACTATGCTTGAAAATATTATAAACATTTGGTATTACATTGTGCTCTTCAATATCTTATTTTTGTCTTGGGTTTATATTCTATATGCACATGATACCATTGCCTTATTCTTTTTGGAAGTGTATCGAACAAGTCACAAGATGGGCTGGCTCACATAAGCAATCGTCTCTAGCGTTGAGCAATGTGTAGAGATCAGATATATTATAACCTTAATTAGTTCAAGGATATCTTTGCATGAGATGGTCAAAATTTGACTAATTATAATAGATTTCACTAGTCTAATTATCACTTATTTATAAAGCTAGATAGGAATTTACTAAGAAAAATGCAAGGATCACTTCGATTAAAAAACTTAGGTTGAATATTTAGAAATTTCTAGACCAAGATCTATACAATGTTATTGACTTGCTACTCCAATTAAGAAGAGAACATCATAGCACATTTTTCATACTACCCGCGTTATGTAACCAAAGAGGATAATGGAAAAACTTATCGTATCTACTTCATTGTGTGAGACTTTAGAAAGTTATGTTGAATTACATTTAGAATACCTTTATGACCTTTAACTATTTCTTAAAATCTCAAGTCAATATTGTACTTTAGCATGCTATCAATACCTATGAATGATATGGTAATGTGATACATGTTTAAGAAAATATTTAACTTTAAATGAACAGATTTGAGTAGGGAAGGAAGACAACAAGAAATTACTATGTAATTCACAAGATTGTCCAATACACCAATGATGGTATCAAGTGTAATTGTGCTTACAAAGTTACATATATGAACTTAGGTTCCCTTCTATCAAAAATAAGGAACTAGATATACTATTAGTAGGATAGCTTATATAAAGGATATTGTGATTATAACTATCCTTAAATAGGTAGTGAATTCCTTCCTCAAGTCATTGAATTCCTACTTTAAACTTCCTTGGTAATGCCCAATATTCACATAAGTCACACGATCTACTTACCTGTATGAATGAAGTAAGCTGATGAAAAGAAACTGGAAAAAGTTCTAGGCCATCATGTGAAGTGGGAGATACTAGCCAATTTTAACTTGTCAAAAGTAATTTGAGTAGTTTTATGGATTGCTCATGTGAGGTAACCTTAAATTAGTGGATGATCCATCAGATTATTTGATTAGCATAGGTTTTATAACCAACTATACCCATATTCCCATATTAAAGGAATAGACAGTTGTTTGCCTAATATGTTATCTTCATTCAATAGAGAGAAGGTCCTAATTTTTATAGGTGGAAAAGAAATTATTTTTATTGGCTTGCTTTCTCTCCTTCATGAAAGTAAAGAAAGAACACTTAAATAGAAAAAATGACATTTAAATTGTGGAATTATTTTCTATTTCCAAAGATGAAACGACATATGACCTATGCAAAAATTAAGTTTCAAAATTCCATTGTAGGCATGGCAAAATCTTCATTTTATTTTTGGGGTTGGTTTACTTCTATATTAAATGTTCATTTACATATTTATCATGAAGGCTACTGGTCCATCCCATTCTAGGTAAGCTCATGCTATGCATTTCTAGCATCTTTCAAAGAAATTGCATATGTCACCACAACAAATTGAATTTCACATAAGAAAAAATTGGGTAATGAATATAAACTTTGTTACAAATAAATGATAATATGTAATAAAATTATAATTTTGTTACCAGCATACTTGTATTAGGTAACAAAGGAAAAATCATTTTACCTTTAATGAAAATTTGTTACCTTAGATTTTTTATCTTACATAGCTGAATCAAATATCATCATTAAAAATGAAATTGTTACAAATAACATTTGCCGTTGTCTAGGAAAACTTATTTGTAATAAAGCTTTCTATTTTTTATGACAATGTAATATTCATTACAAGAAAATTGTACTGTAACAAAATTTTTGCTTACTATAGTTAAACTAAGTTCCCTCCAAAAATACATTTCCTCCAAAATTTTGTAATGTGGATATGGTTACAATTTTTTTTTCATTACTAATTATAAACTAGAATTAATTAGTTTCTCATCTATGCTTTGCTTCACTCCAAAGTATATTTTCCTCCCAAGTTAGGTGCAGATTTTATTCCTTAAAAATTATAGCTCCCACCAAAAATAAATTGAGTTTCATGTAAAAGGTGATTTGGTAAAGAACTATAGAATTAAGGTTCACTAACTTGTTTTTAAGAATTGGGCTTGACCAAATTTTTTTGATTTGGCAAATGGGCTTCCTTTATATTGGGCTACACTGGCTTGTTTCTAGAATTGGACTTCATCAAAACTTTTAGGAATTGTGAAGTTGGGATTTCTCAAGAAATGAGCATCCGATTAATGTGAAGAAATTATTAATTGAGCTTGAACAACTTGTTTGTATAATTAGCCATCTATAATTTTTTAGTGAATTAGTGAGTTGAGCTTTCATTAAGATATGAGCACGACATTAATATAAAGAATTATTAATTACACTTGACTAACTAATTTTTATAATTGGGCTTGTCCAAATTTATAATGAAATGGTGAGTTGAGTTTTCTTCAAAGAATTTGACTTGACCAAAATTTTGTGAATTGGTGAGTCAACTTCCTTTAAATTGGATTCACAATAATGCAAAGAAATGATTAATTGGGCTTCACCAACTTATTTTTAGATTTGGATTTCATCAAAATTTTTAGTGAATAGATAAGTTGGGCTTTTTCTCTTTCCTTTTTTATTTTTTAAGAAATTGGCTTTGGCTTTCAATTCATGAAAGAAATTATTAATTAAGCTTGATCAACTATTTCCTATCATTGGGATTCAACAAAATCTTTAGGGAAAATTTAGTTGGTAAATTACTTAAGTATATATAATTCCTCTAAATCCTCATGTAAATTGTAGATATAAATCTCATGACCAACCATTTCCCCTTGCTACTCCAATCTCTATTAGTCTTATAAATTTCTTGGGGTGAGTCATAAGTGATGGTGGTGGTTGTCAACGAACAATGATGGCATCAACCAGTTGGCTACTTCTCAAAATGGGCCTCTATAGGAGTAGAAGAGTTGGGATAGGTTTTTTCTAATTTATTTTTCTATTTTTTGCTTTATGATGTGTCATTTATTTTATTTTATTTTTTTAGTTTGTGATGAAATTGCAAAAGGATGTTGCATAAACTTCCATGTAGGTGATGAGGGAGAGATCTACTAACGAGGCACCATGCATTACCACTTTACTTAACAATTTCATGCATGCTATTGCAAATGTGATTCAAGTTCAATCAAACCTCAAATTGCAAAAATTCCAAGAGTGGATGTAACTATTATGAGGTTCAAAAAGATAATGTCCTAACTTGTGAGTAGGGCGTAATTATGATATGATTAATTAAGTTCACAAGGTAAAAAAGTAAAAGGACTAAAAATAACATAATAGTTTAAAGAAAATAATTAAATAAAAAGAGTAGAGAGCCTAAATTAATTAAGCCCATCAAAAAGGGCATCAAAAGTCAATGGGCTTAAGCCCATTAAGAAAAAAACAATAAGTATTAAACCCCAAAGAGAAACTGAGCGTGAGAAACCATTTGCAAGAATTTAGGAATTTTAGAGAACCTTCGAGAGTTGAGAACTCTCTATACAGCATTCTAGAGAAAATGAACCTCTAACCTTGCTGACTACTAAAAGAACCCCAACTCCATTTCCATCTAACATCATCTTGGCATTGTTTGTGGGAACTTTAAATGATGAAGAATGAGTGCTAAGAATATAGATAAAAGTTAGAGCTCAAGATTCTAGCAACCAAGTGGTCTAGAGGTCAAAGAATATGGAGAACTACTAGTCTGAAGCACAATCACGTCTGGCAATAGAGCTTACCATGGAGGTATAGCTTACAATAGAGGAGACGCTTGCATAGCAAGTACCACCTTATGAAGATCTTGTTTACAAATGACTAAGAAGTGTTAAATACCCTATTGGAGAATGCCATTGCTCAAGCTACAGCCAAGTGGTTGCCCAATACATGAAGGAGCACTGTCTCTAAGAGCAGCAATAGTCCTCTCACCAAAATTAGAGGCTTTTTCCTCTCTTGAGTAAACTGAATGGTGAACTAATTTTGAGTAAGACACCACCCACCTCCTTTACCTCCATATGTGGACAGAGATTTCTTCTTCCAAGCAAACCCCTTTGGTTGATTACCTAATGTGGTTAAAATCCAGACTTATTCACTGGTGTAGCAACCCTCAGGAAGAGCTGAGAACTAGTACTTTTCTCTAGTCATTACTTTTCCCCAATGTAGCCCTTTCTACATAGCTATCTTGATAGGGGCTCTCTGCCTGAGTATAAAAATAGCCAACCTATTGGAGTTTGATGGAAAAGATAACCCACATGAGCATCTAGACAATTTCTTAGCAAAGATGGAGCTCTATAGCTTGAGTGAAGTAGTGCGTGAGAAATTATTTTGTATCACACACACCAAGCTTACCTTGACATAGTTCAACCAGACGCTGGCTAGATCTATCATAGTCCAGGGGCTATTGGTGTAATATTTTCCCCAGAATTTCTCTATCAACCATTGATCCCCAAAAACAATAGCATATTTATTTACCATCTAACAAAAAGATAAAAAGATCTGAGGAACTATCTCAACTATTTCATCTAAGCAGTATATGAGATCCCTCATATTAACTAAGAGTTCTTGCCCAACATTATTCATCAGAACCTAAAGCAACTGAAGTTCCAAGAGTTATATCATTAGAAAACCACCCATCACTCTAGGAGAGCTTTCAAGTATTGCTACACATAAGGGTGCATGACAAAGGAAATCATAACAAATAAGAAGTAAGGAGATCGTGGGCATAGTCCACTTCAAGCATTCATTATTGACACTCCACCCACTATCCCCAAAATGAAGATTCTAACTATGGCATTACAATATGGCCTCATCTAGCACCTTTTTTAGAAGATGATTGAGGACTAGAAAAATAAAAAAACTGACAAATGGTGTTGCTTCTACCATGACTACAAACCCACCATCAAGAAATGCTGATACTTAATAGATGGGATCTAAAAGTTGATCTAAAGAGGATACCTAAAAGAATATGTGGTGATAGGCCAAGCAATCAAAGGAAGGCTCTAATAGCTAGAGTAAAGTGAGGACCGCTAATGATGGTTAGATGAATATCTAGTGTCCAAAGATCAGCATACCAACCACAACCCTAAGAACTTCCCTACTACCGAGATCAACTCATTGATCTTATAAAAGCTAGCTAGTAGAGACTTAAATAATGCAAAGAAGGATGGGAGTTTTTAAAATGCATCCCTTGATACCTAACATCATCTTTGGAGAGGAGGACCAGAGCCTAGGTGAGGAAAGCATAATAATGTGCTAGTGATCTCTGCATCCCTCACTAACTTTCACCAATTTTTGAGTGAAAAAGATAAATATCTTATTCCATGATGCTCCATCTTAAAGTGGACAATGCATAGCTATGAAAAAGCAACACCCCTCTAGTGGCTTTCATTGGCAATATGTAGAAGCATTGGAAGAATGTTGCTGCTCTTCTTTGGGTACTCATCCCAAACGAGTGGTAGAGATAGTGATATTTTTTATGGTAAAGATCTCGTTTGCTTAAAACGCAATTGTAGAAATATCTATCTTAAACCTATTTCAAATAGTGGTTTCAACATACTACATAAAGCTAAAGTTCCCCACATTAAGAAAAATTGGTGAAGCTATTGGCGATTTACAAGTAGCTAGAGAGTGCTATGCTAATACTTTGAAGAATATTAAGAGTCTTACTCTTAGGACTGACTAAACAAAGGAGCTACAAGGAAATAAAAAAAGAGTAAGATAAGGGTAAGGGCATGCTCCAAGATACTAATGTTATGTTAACATTTCTACCTACTTGAACGCATTGCTAATGACATTCTTTCTTCCTTTTCAGTATTTTCAAGAGATTTTTCTTGAATAAGCTAGAATTAGATTTTTCTTTATCTAGAAGTAGTGATTTCTTTTGATTTTAAATCATGCATTTCAGATTTGAATAAAGCCAACCCTCATGAGATGATACTCGCTTGGTTATTAACAAGCATATGAATCAATCATACTTTCATTTATATTATTGTCATATAATGTGAAATGTAAGATTCTATATGGTCTTTTTGGGAATACATGGTTGAAGCGTATAAGCCTAAAAGCCCATATGGTCTCTCTAGGGATACATAACACCCTTGTGAAAGGTAAGTGGCTCCATCATTACAATAACTAATGAATTACTACAACACTTATACTAATTTCACATAAGCACACTATGAGGTCTCCCAAGAGTCACATGGCTGCACCCTTGAATTTGAACATGTGGGCAACACGTCGCTATTCATTACAGTGATTTAATGTCCAATGATAAGACCTCTTTGAGTGAGTCATGTACACTAACATCATTATGATACTTAGTGTTAGTAGTAAAGACCTCACGAAAGAGGTTGGTAATCAACTTTGCTACAACATTTGATAGTGCATCGAGACTCCTCGAGCAAGACTCATTGTGAAACATTATCATCATACTTGATTTTCCCAAGCCTTTACTAGTGAAGCACTCAACTATGTTCAAAATAAATGACTAAGTACTGCGATGAAATCTCACCAATGAAACATCTAATTGATTTTGATGAAATTGATTAAGTATTATGATAAGATCTCACCAATGAGGCACCTAATGAATCTTAATTCAATTGATTGACGTGGAGAAAAGGTTTCCTTGAGACTTGCTAGTGCTCTTATGTGCCTTTCTATGTGATTACATATTTGAAAGGATTTGAGACAAAACTCGATAAGAAACATTTCCACACCTTGTTCAAATGCCATCTCTATGTATTAAACTTACATTGATAACTTGATAACACTTGAAGGTCATTCATTTGGCTAAGTATGAATAAAGATGAAAGAGTAAATAATTTCCTTAAACAAAAGAGAGTAAACGTTCACCATGACAAAAAATGCAGAAAAGCATTTGGCTAACACTTGGTTTCTAAAAGGAAAAGTAAAATCCAAGAGATGAGTCAAAACACTACCTAAGCTAAAGAAAAATGCTAAGTAGTTCTAAACACAAAAAAGAAAAAAAGAAACACCTATCTACTATTGTGGAGCTACATCAAGAAGATCTCCACTAAGGGTGCAAGTTGAGCCGAACTAATTCACGAGTTAGTTCAACTCAAAATAAAAAAGCTCAACTAGAGATTGATATTGTTTGAGCATGGGCTATGCCTATTTAGGTCGAGTTTGGAATCAAATCAAGCTTGAGCTTTAATATAGTGGCTCAATGGATTGTGAGTTTGCTCGTGAGTTTATGTATATATACTATATAATATAAAAGTATTAAATAAAATATAAAAATAACATTAAAAATTATATTCTACATATTGAAATAATTTTCAAACTATAATTTATTTGTTCACTTTTATATTACTTACTAAATAATAAATAATAATTTATAAGATACTAATTTATAAGTTGTAAGAGATAATAGCATGATAGATTTGATAAAAGCATAAAAGCTCTTTTATTCAAATATTTTTTAAAAAATATATATAGGTTTATAATATAACTATGCCCTTGTATTAGCTAGTTGTACTAGCAACTTGTTGTGTCATGTCATGGTATGGTACCTATTTATCATGAAGCTATATAATATATAATTTATTATATATGGTTAATACATATTTTTTAAATTTAATATTGCAGGTATGAAATAATAATTTATCATTACCTTAAAAAATACTTTTTTATATTTTAATATTCAAAGTTCAAAAGTCAAAAGAATAACGTACTTAAAATTATAAAACATTGATAGTTGTTTAGTAAATTGCATGATTATAGAATATATGACTACTTTATAAATAATAATTACTATAACAATTAACAAGTCATTGATTATTTTTCTTATATTTGATAATATTAACTCAATATTGATATGTGGAAGCAATATAAATATTATTAATGTTTTATACTTTAATTCCAAAGCATTATTATTATCATTATTATTATTATTATTATTATTATTATTATTATTATTATTATTATTATTATTATTTATCACTCTATGTATATAATATATACAATGTAAACTAATTGATGCAATTTTTTAAATCTAATAGCCAAAACTTAAAATTCATCATATGCTTACATTTTCACAACTATATTTTAAGGTATAAAGATATGCATTATATTGAATGTTGGCATATATGTTTAAAAAGCTCAAGCACGAACTCGAGCTTGATTGTGGCTTGACGCCTAATGAGCTCATCGAGCTCGAGTTTGACATTTTCCTATCAATAAGCTTAAACTTGAACAAAAAATTAAAAGGTCGATGAGCTCGAGGTCAAGCTCAAGCTCACATATTTTACAAACAAGCTGAGCTTGAGCTTAGAACTTTTGCTGAGCTTAGCTCATTTGTAGCAGTTGTATTCTCCTCCATGGCATCCATGCAAGTAAATGCCCCTCTAGGCTCTCCAGTAAGAAGCTTAATTGGAATGGTGGGATTTAATATCAACAAGCCCTTAGGTGAATCCTACCCAATCTTATTCAATATGTGGTGGTCTACTCATAAATTGTTGTTAACTCTACCTTAACTACCCCGAAGAATTCATCAGAGCACTTGAATTCTTTAACAGCCCCTTGTGAGTAATGCTAATAAGTGCTTTCTCAATAGAAGACTCTAGAAACTTCTTTCTAGTCTTCATCTCCTTCATATATCGTGCCTTCAGCTATTCACACTCCTTGAGTAGCTTCACAAATTTTTTGCTTTCAACCATGCTACCAAGTTGATTTGGTGGCCTCCTACTTGAGTCATGCTATCATCATGGCCGCCTTTTCTGCTAGAGGAGATAGTTAGGGAATCAAGTTACAAACTTGTACCTAAGAAAGCATGAGGCATGAAGATTAAAAAAATTATACATGATGAGAAATTTAATAAAAAAAACTAGAATAAATGAAGTATTGAAACAAATGCTAACCTATGTAAAGTCCCTAGTAACTATCTTAATCAATTGGGAAGAGGAGTATAACTCTAAATTTCCCTAGTCGTACTCACTTACCATGCATCGTATGCTGTTAATACTGAAGGCAATCTCATCTAAACTCTAATAAGAGTCAACGCTGCATTTCACATAAACCATATTAAAAAATTCTGTTGCCCTTCACAACATGAAAGGAATAAGTTGTCTATGGATAAGAAGCTCCAATGATCGATCCATGTGCACATTTTTTGGCTAGCCCAAAAATCACTACCTCAAGCTCCTCGTATGCACTAGTCTGACATATCGCCAAATGTGACGAAGCATATATATCACTTAAAATCACAAGTGGGGGACTTGGGCACCATCTAGTTGGTGATGCCTCCCCACTATGTTACTTTGTTATGCACCTCTTGTGCGAACTTCTTTCTACCCTCCTAATATGGATCCTTGTTGAGTCAACCTTTTTTTTCTATTAAAGGTTAAAGAATACAAAAATAAATATAAGTCCTAAAGAGGATACAAATGGGCAAATAACATAGACATATAAATAAGTAGTAAAACAAAAATGAAAAATGTACTAAGTACCCACTGGGAACATGTAAATGACATTAAATGAGTACAATAACCTTGCATTCTCAAAACTTTGATGAACTAAAGAAGGAGAACTACTCCACTCACAAGAAATGCCCTCACCTTCATCATGAACAAAGAAGTAATTACCTTCCAAAGCCCTTGTGAACAAGGCAACGTACTATGAACTTGTTATTGGGTGCTCTGCACATACCGAATTGAGAGTCAAACTATCTAGGGAAACTAGCTAACCAACTCACTCAGACACTGTCAGAACCCCACAAAGTATGCAAAAGGGTTAGGGACAAACTAAGTTAAAGATACTACATAATCCTCATTGCAGTCGTTAATAAAGGATTTGAGACTAAAGAAAACCTACAAGTAAAGTAACTACTAATCATAGTAAATTATCCTCTGGAAGGTAGCACTATGTTATCACCTGACAATGGGAAAAGGAATTCAAACTCTTCAAAAATATATAGTCAATAATATCTCAAAAGTTCGAACTCCCTAGGTAAGAGCAAACACCTATCTTGGTGACTTGAGCAAAGCTAATAACAATCATAGGATCATCTTAGGCTCCTCAAAAGAAGAGCCCTATGTTCTATACTTGGAACAAGACTCTAACAATGAAAATAACTCATGCATAATATATTGACTCTTCAACTTTTATGACTCATTTTCATTTGCTAACACTCGATTAAACGACACACCTAATGTAAAGCTCATGAACTCAAAATATGCTATGATACCATGATGGGATGATCTCTAGAAACACGAAGATTAGAAGAATTGCAATGACCAATATGGCTACCTATGAATTGGTGGTCGGTGTGATGGGTAGCCAACAACCTAAAGCAGATGCCCAAGATAATGCCTTATTGGTGCCAATTAAGGCACTGTGAGGGCACCAATGTTGAGTGCCCAATAGGTGTAATGTTGGTGCTATTATGACAGCCATATTTAGCCTCACTAGCCTTATTGGTGGCCAATGTTAGCTTAGAGATGGCAGCCCCATTGTCGCCTTCCCCACTATTTTAATTTTTAGCTCTACGATGGGGCATAAATTAGAATGAGACTTACTTTCTAACATGATTTGACTTAATGAGGCTTGAAAAGATTTTACTGACTTTAAGAAGTTATGTAAAAATTTGTGAATTAAAGAAGTATGATAAAAGAAAACAAAGAAAAGATAAAGTGTAGGAGAAGTTACCTTGGGGACTCATCTTAGTACTCTTCATAAAAGCTTCCTCTTTTTTCTCTCTTCAACTTGGCCAAATTTCTACTAAGTCCTTGGGTTATTACGAAATCACCAAATGAACCACTCCCTAACAACCCTTTAAACTTTGAAACCTAGTGATCCTTGACTTAGACAAAAGTAAAGTACACATAAGCACACATTTGATTGATGAAAAATAATTAAATGAATAACCTTATTTTAATGACATAAGGTAAGGTAAAAACTAAAATTGAACCTTATGTTATTTTTAACATTAAACTACTCTTCAAATTGAAAATAGTATAGCTTGATGATATGATTAATTAAGTTTACAAGAGTAAAAAGTAAAAGAACTAAGAAAGGTCCAATGGATCAAAGGAAATAATTAAATTAAAAGGTTAGAAAGCTCAAAGTAATTAAGCCTATCAAGAGGGACATCAAAATCCTAAAAAGTTTAAGCCCATTAAGAAATAAACTGTCAATACTAAGCCTAAAGAAAAATCGAGCATGAGCAATCATTCTCAAGAACTTGTGAACTTTTAAGAACCTTCAAGAGTTGAGAACTCTCTGCACAGCATCTAAAAAAAAGAACCTTGAATGTTCCTGACTACCAAACAAAACTTCAACTCTATTTTTATGTAACACCAAGTTACATAACCAATTTTATATTTTTGCCATTTAAAAATAATTTTTCTATTTTAATTTCTAAATTTGAGAAACAAAGGATTTCGTAGTCATCTATAACATGAACATTTTACATGTTTGTAATATAAATTAGGTCAGGCTACTCTATGACTCATTAATTATTCCTCATGTGCTTAAGTCAAGTAATCCATTTTGTTTAAGGGCCCAATTTTTTAAAACTCAAATTTAGTCCATGTAAAACAGCACTCTATCTGAAAAATTCCCTACAGTAGATATGAGCAAAAATTAATAAATCCCATCCCAAATAGTTTTTGTGCAAATCTTGATCTCCAAATAATAGTACATACTCAACACTATAAGACCAATAGCATCACTTGTTATTTCAACCAATACATTATTGAACATTTTTAGGAATATAATATCTAGGCACAAAAAACAAAAACAATTTGACCCCCAACTCCTACCCCTAAAAGAATAGGAAAATGAATTCACATGTTTATCAATTGTACCAAAATAGTATAAAATTGTAAGAATATATTCCAATATCAAGACATGAACTATTGAAGTAGCATGAAAAAAGAGAGCAAATCTAGTTTTCTCTTTTTTGTCCATTAGTGAAGCATTAAACTTGCCACCACCTTCCTAAATGCGTTAACCATTTCTTTAATAAGTTTGAGTGATAGTTCCATCATTCCAGGCAAAAACACAATACTTGTCCTTCCTTATAAAGTAGTTGCACTCAAATCCCAACATTGCTACCAAGATCCTCTGCACATCGTTAGCTATCATGTGGGCTCTTACCACAAGAGCTAGTAGCTTCAACAAGCAATTGATTTGGAAACGTAATCTTGTAGATTGGTCTAGGATTCATGAAAAAAAATATGTGGTCTATAGATTTCCAACCTCTGGCAGTTATTACATGGAAGAACCCTACTCTATAATTCATGGCCACCAACACAACTCGATCAATTAGTCTGGTGAAAAGAGCACTGAACCTTACTAGAAATAGCTCTCTACAAGTTTTCCTTCAGGATAAACAACCAAGTCTCCCTTCTCAAGTTCCTGTTTGATGTCTTTAATCCTTGTTAGATGGATAGTGGAGATTGGGGATAAGATCTTTGATAATCAAGAGATGGAATAAGTGACGATGGGGATTCTACATTAGAAGACAGTAGAGAGGACTATAGGGTTCATCAGGGTTCTATGTGTACATATAAAGAGAACACCAGAGTTTGAGGTGAAAGCCGGCAAAGGAGTCCTTTAATCACCACACGACCATAAAAAATGGGGGCTATGTGACGTATGGCCTATATGGGAAGCATCAAGCCTACTGCAATGCAAATGGCTACTATGAGGATTCCTATAGGAATCCATATGAGGATTATGAAGACAGCGAAAGGTGTCGGGTACTTGGTGAGATGCTGGTCATAGAAGATTACTAGTAAGGGCCAGTTGATATGGTTTTCATACATTGCTTTATTGTAATGGGCTAAGGGTAGATTGCAATGTTCCTGTTCCAAATAGTACATGTACTTGGAATACTAAGTTATATATGAGCAAATAGTTTGATTTTTAAAAGAAATATTTGGTATGTTTAGCATATATTGAAATAGTAGAATAAAAAAGTAAAACATCAATTGAAATACAAAATTGAATAAAAGATCTAAAGTGGAAATAAAAGGTTTAAACTTATTATCAAAGAAACCATTTTGGATCTTCTGTTTCATTCCTTATTTTATTTCTTATTAACATGATATGTAAATGACAAGTGTATCAAATTTTCAATCAATTATTTTTATGAGAAAATATTTAGTACATGTATCATATATTTATGAAACAAAATACAAGATGAAAGATAAATTGAAATAGAGGATTCAAATTGCGAAAAAACTTACCTTGCACAGTGATAGGAATCATGAACCAAAATAGGAATTAGGCCTTCTGAGTCCCAAACTAGGTTTTTCCTCCCTAAACAACTAGCAACATTCTTAGTAATTATGACAAGATCATCTTTAACAAACCCAGTGGCCAATTTAAAATGATTGATGGAGAGTTCAATTTCGATGACATTGTCAGCCCTTTGATATTCCTTGATGAATCTCTCCACTATAACTCTAAGCATTTTAGTCACCACAGCTTGTCTATCATATGACTTGAAGATTCTCCAAACACCCCTGTTGATATCATCCAAATAGAATATGGGCAAAATAGCTCTAGCTGCTACTTCAATCTGAAGGAAAGGAACCCAACCATGGCCACAAAAAAGGTTAGCGTAAGCCTATCATCTTCCCTCCCAAAAACCTCCAGCAAATGAATCATTAGCCATAATGCCAACAATAAGGCAAACCTGATAAGTCTAGATGCTTCAAAAGGAATCAACATAAAATATGAGAAAACATCACTATCTTTCAAAAGGATCCCTTGAAGCTTCAAAACAACAGTCTCCATCAGGGTTAATGTTGATTTTTATCTCTAATGTTAGATTCTCTCTTATATTATCTTTATATAATTCTATCAAGAAACTTGCAACCAAAACTTAAGTTGTATGGTCTTGATTGGTTAAATAGAAAAAGGACTTACAATAATAGAGGTTGAAGGTAGATACGACCATTTTGTAAGAGGAGAAGAAGGCTGTTTATCAATTTCCAACTAACATTTTTGCATGTTGGGTCTAATTTATATCCAAATCTTTAGCTTAGGGGGTGTGTATATGTGTTTTATATCCTTAATTAGGTGGATAAATATATCTACATGGAATAGGATTGTACGTCACATTAACATGTACGATATTGATAACTTGACTACTTAAAAACTTGCTCAGAATGTAAAGAATGGCTTTTAATTAAAAACCTTAATATTATTAAGGGTCTACATTTCCACCAAAATCTACGTATATTGTGTGTCAAATTTAGGCTACTTACTAAGAAAAGCAGCTGTGATTTTTGAGTATTATAAACTAATATTAGAAGTGCTAATGATTCATGGCAGATCCACGTTTGTGTAATAGGGATTTTTTCAAGTGTTTTCTGTGTCTGTTTCTAGTTTGTAAGCATTCGTTGTTTCAAATTTTGATTCATATAATCCTTGTTTTGGCCAGCTTCTTCAGAAGTTTCTTAGCTTTCTCTTATATTTTTCATGTTCTTTTCTAATTTCCTCTTCCATTTATCTTTTCCTTTTGTCAATCTCTTTTGGCTTAGGCTTTGTGAAGCTTGATGCTCTCTACCTTCAAATGTATAGCTTTTTGTTCTTCTTCAGACTACACTTCTATTTTCATTTTACGGAATTTATGTTAAGGTTTATCTAGATTCATTTTCATCACTCTAGAAAAATGAATCCAAATAAATTTTGGGCATTTTTGCTTGAGGCCCAAAATGGGTAAGGCTTGCTAAAATGTTCTCTTTCCCAAACATTATTCTAATTATCTTAATTGACTAATCAATACATATAATCTCTTGATCATTCTATCTTATAGGCATATACAAAAAAATTAATTAAAAATCATATTGTCAATTCACAAAACAAAAGAAAATACAATTTTCCAAATTAAAAATAATATACATCACATTTGCTCAATCCACTTGAAAAAATATTTTCTTCAAAACATTCAAAATTAATCCATGACATATCCTAGGAAATAAGTTTGGATAATTGCATTTTTAGTTCACTTTCTCAATGTTTACTAAGGTATCAGCGAAGAATGAATAATGCAATACCAAAAAATTAGCTATTCATAAAGAAAAAATTATTATATTATTAATTTCATAGCTATCACTACAAATTCACTACAAAAAAATTAGTAGATCAACTATGACCAATTCTTAGCTGATATTAAAAATTCATAATTTTGGGTATGAAATTGTCCTAGCTAGACAATTTTGAAGATGATGCTCTTGTAGTTAACCTTTTTACAACTGATCCATAGTTGATGATCGTTTTGCTTTTTATATATATTGATTCTTCTATAGATAATGCATAAAGAATCTGTTATGCTTCAAACTTGCAATGCTACAGATTGATAATTAACAATTTTTATTGATTATAATTAGAAAAATATATTTGCTACGAAAATTTGTAGCTATAATTTGTAACTATGGCTATGAAATTAATTCCATAGTAACTCTTTTGTAGTAGATAATTAGTTTTTTGGTAATGATTATAACTACAAATTTTCAGAGTAAATGTAATTGTTTAAAGTAAAAAGCAACAAAAATTATTAGCGATCAATTTGTAGCTTTGTTTATTAGTAGTGCAATAGATTAGTTATGCATTCTCTATAGAAAAATTAATATATATATATATATATATATATATAAATAATCATTAGCTATTAATTAGTTGTAGCAAGGTTTAGTTACAAAAGTATCCATTTTGAATTTGATTAAGACAATTTTGATTGTAGTTGATGCCCTAGTTCTTTGTAATGATGATATAATTTTACATATATATATATATTGGTTATGATATGTTTTTTTTTTCTTATTCAAATTGAAAATTTGAAAAAAAATAAAAAAGGTGTTGCCTCCTTTCTTTGAATATTTAATCTCATAATTCACACCAGTATTAATATGCTTAAAAGTTTGCAAATTGTATCCTAAAAATTTTATTCTTGATAGGACATGGAGTTAGAAATGGGAATTTAAAATAATTTTGTTTACATTACTTTATTACTCATAATAAAAATGATTGATAATTATTGATATAAAATGAGATAATATTTTGAAAAAGAAATTCATTTTAGCACAAGTTTGGGACATGATAAAAAATAATCATAATACATATCATAGAACATATGTAGAATATAATGTAGGTCGCCATTTCTTTTTTAACAAGTCTAGCACATGTAACTTTTTTATTTAAAGATAAGTAGCAATGAGAACATAATCGAGCAACACATTTGTTGAAAAATCTTAAACCTACTGAGGAAAAAGAAAAAAAAATGAAAAAACTCAAAAAAAAAAAAAAAAGAAACAGAAGAAAAAACTCCATCCTATTTTTCCATTCTCATAGTTGAAGAAAACTATGAAGATCAATTCAATTTTCGATAAGTATCAAATTTTAAAATAAAAATAAATTAGGCTAAGGTACTTACCAAGATACAATTTGCATGAAGTTAAAACTCATTAAAAGGTTGGCATCCATTAATTGTCATAATCGTTTCTAATAAGTTTCTATACAAACTAAATTGTACAAGAAAGGCTTAATTAGCAACATTGGACTAAGGCGTAGATAAGAAAAATTTATATAATCAATTATAAGGTTTTTAATAATTTTGAATGCTATGCATATTATCACACTGACATTGGAAACTTGCATGTTCAAGTCTTAGTAGGTTGGAATTTTGTAAGGCTATGAATCATCACATAAGTAGTAGTTTTTGTAGCATGTCTAATTTCTTCAGCTAGAAGCTTGCAAGAAAAGGTCATTTACATTATTATTGGAGATTAGACTCACGATTAATGCATAAGGCAAGATTCAACCCAAGATATATGCATATTTTTATGAAATCAAAACACCATAAAATTAGTTTATTAATGATATCTATTTGAGCCATAAGATTGATAATCAACAATTTCTGTGATTGCGCAATTGATGGCTAAGGGCCTATTTGGTTACATTTTTAATTTTATTTTTTATTTCCATTATTTTTAAAATATAAAAAAGTAGTTAATAAAAATAAGTTGAAAATGAGTTTGTATTTGGATAAGTTGTTAGAAAAATAATGATTATGTTGGGTTTAGTAGGTTGAAGGTGGAAAGAGATAGTGATAATAAAAGGGAGAGAGAAGATATATAAGTTATTGTAAGATATATAGGTTATTGGGGAATATGTTTTGAAAATGAAAATAAAAATTATGTTTGGTGAAAATGTGTAAAATGTAATGTGTTTCAATTTTCAAATAGTAGAAAATGTGAAAATAAAGTTTAGAAATGAAACCAAATGGGCGTAAGTCCTCTACTCCTTCTCGTGCAAACTAATTGGCAGCTTTAATAGGATAACAGTATTAAAATGTGGAGTTGAGAAGGAACCTAGCCATACAAAAATAAAACCCAAGAGAGTTCGCCATCACAAGTTTCTACGATTGGGTCTACACCAACTGTCATACTAAATCTATCAAGAAAATGATCATTACAATATTAGGTCAAAAAATGGGCCCAGTAAGTCATGTCTCATTGATCATATTAATTTAGCACATTTTTATTTTATTAAATGCAAATCTAGTTAATAGAAGTCCACATGTTGGAATAAAATTCCAACATGCTCCTACTTGGACAAATATTAATAACTTTAAAATATAACAAAAAGTAAAATTTGAGAAAATAACTATTGAGCTAAATTATGAATTTTTTTTTTGATTGTGGCCACAATTAAAAAAAAAAGAATATTGCAATAAAACAAAACTACCAACACAATCTAGTTTAGTAAAAATTACTAATATTAGATAATGGCGGTGATTGCATTTTTTATTAGCCTAATACCTTCCATGGTCACATACACCAATAACTCTATCGACATGGAATTAGACATGGTAGTGTAGCAAGAAAAAACTTCCAAATACGACTCAAGCATGTATATCATATCATTGTTGGTCCTTTAATTTTCTTGTAAGATATAGATTTCTAGAACAATGTGAAAGCTCAAGAAAATTTGATTTTCTCATAACATATAGGCCTCTTGAGCAATAAGAAACCCTAATGGCCCACTTGGTTTTATTTCCAAGATCCATTTCCATTTTTAGCCATTTTTAAAAGTTAAAAGGTAGTTATAATTTTGAAATGGAAATGGAAATGTGTTTAGACAAACTGTTGGAAAGTAATGATTAGAATAAATATATGGTTGAAAAGATAGTTGGTTTATAACTTTTTATATTTAAAATAATTTATTTTATAAAAATATATGTATATTTTATTAATTTTAAAATAAAAATGAGTATTTTATATCAAGTCAAACTTAAATTCAATTGATGTGATAATAGGATGATGGGGTAGGTTTAGAACGAGTTTGAAAATGAAAATATGAATACTTTGATTGAAGATGGAGAGAAAGTGATAGTTTTCATTTTTTATCCCTATGTGGAAATGGAAATGAGCCATAGAAAAGAAACCAAATAGGCCATAAGAAAATCCATGATTTTCATCTGAGACATGGATTTCTAAAACAATTTGAAATCTTAAGAAAATCCAACTTCAAAGAAAGCTATGTATGCCTCATTCAATACTAAAAATACTATATGGCATCATTTGTGAGATATACTCAACTTTGAAGATCAATACCTAATTTCAAGATACATATCAAGCGAGATACAACCTCACAAATAATAATAATAATAATAATAATAATAATAATAATAATAATAATAATAATAATAATAATAATAATAATAATAATAATAATAATAAAGTTGCACACGATTACAATAAATATATCAATAGTTGGAAAAATAATTTCATATTAATAAAAGCCTAATATAATAAAGGTTTCAATGTAACAAATTCAGTAAAGAACATATCTCATTTAACTTAATGCATTAGAAGACTTAATTACATCCATGTGTTCTACATGTCTTTTGAAAATAATAGATTTCAATCCCTTGGTCAAAAGATCTACAATCATAGAGTCTATATCAACATGCTCTATTATAATAGTACCATTTTTACCTAAGTCTCTAACAATGAGATATTTGAGCTTTACATGTTTAGATGCACTAGGGGACTTATTATTTATCGAAAAGAACATAACATCAACATTATCACAATAAATCCTTAATGGCCTAGAAGTTGAATCAATGATTAAAAGCCCTCAAATGAAGTTCTTTAGCTATACAACATCCATGACTTCTCTATAACAATCAATAAACTTAGCTTGCATGGTCGATGAAGCAATAAGCATCTGCTTGACACTTTTTCATGAAATAGCTCCACCTGCCATCATAAAAATATAGTTTGAAGTGGATCTCAAATCATCAAGGCAACAAATGAAATCTAAATTCGCATATCTAATAACCTCATGACAATCAATATTTCCATATACGAGCATGAAGTCTCTCGTTTTTCTTAAATATCTCAAGACATTCTTAACAGTTACCCAATTTTCTTGTCTTGGATTATAGAAATAGTGCCCAAGAACACCAACAACAAAGGAAATATAGGCTTAGTGTAAACTTGTGCATACATTAGACTACCAATAGCATTAAGAGTGAAAAATATTTTTTGTGGACTTTAGCTCAAGTTTGTTTATAGGGTATTGTATATGGCTAAGTTTCTTACCTTCTATTATAAACACATCTCCACATTATAATTTTGCATGTTAGACCTAACCAAAATACAATCTATATAACTTATTTGAGAAAGTCCGAAGAAGCCTTGAGTATGAGCACAATGGATATATATTCGAAGAACAATGGGTGCTTCACCAAGTTTTTTCATATCAAAGCTATGACATAACATTTGTTTAGAATCATGAAGCAAACTTAAACCATTACTAGCAAGCAAAATATCTACAACATATAACACCAAATATATTAATTTTCTCCCATTGGTATTGAGGTAAATATAAAGGTCCACATTATTTTCCTCAAAGCCTAATGAAATCACTACCTTTTCAAACCTCAAGTACTACTAACTAGAAACCTATTTAAGGGCATAAATTGACTTACTCATCTCACACACTAAATGTTTCTTCCCTTCTTGAAAGAAACCCTTGGGTTGAGTCATATAAACTTCTTCATCAAGGTTGCCATTAAAGAAAGATATCCTAACTTCCGTTTGGTGGGGTTCCAAATCAAAATGAGCTACCAAACTCATAATGATCTTGAAGGAATCTTTGAAAAAAATAGGAGAGATGACCCTACCATAATCAATTCCAGCACTTTGAGTAAAACTTTAGTCACAAATCTAGCCTTAAACCTTTTAACCTTCTCTTATAAGTCTTTATTTGTTTTAAACACCCATTTGCAACCCATAGTCTTTCAACCTTGGGTTAGATTAACTAACCCCTTGACATTATTCCCTTTCATTAGGTGAATTTCATCTTTCTTAGCACTAAAACACTAGTCTAATTGAGGACTAGATATAGCATCAGAATAGGTGGCAAGATCAACTATAGGGCTAATGTCATAATCACTTTCTAAATTTGCATGAAGCATTCCTACATGCTCATGAGGATTCTTAACTTTATGTGCAGTGGGTGAGAAAAGTTTAACTGATTCAATTTGACCATCAACAATTATAAGATGAGGACATTCATCCCTATTTGACACATCATGCTCTAAGAACTTAGCTATCTGAGACTCCATTACTGAAGTTCCATGAGAAGGGAAAATAAAATTTATAACCTTTAGAATGAATCTAATAAATTAACCACAATTAGATCCAGGATCAATTTTTTTTCCCTAAAAAGAATATAAATTCTAACCTTAACAGGACATCCCCATACATGAAATGGTATAAGCTAGACTTGCTACTAATACACAACTCAAAAAGAACTTTATAAACTAATTTGGTAGGAATACGATTAAAAGTATAATGGTAGTTCTTTTGGCTTCACTACAAAGAAATTTAGATAACTTACATCAGCTTATCATATTCTTCATTATTGTACCTAAGTTGTGATTATGCTTTTCAGCTATATCTTTTGCTCAACAATCCCAGGCATGTTACATTGAGCTATAATTTCATATTCTTGTTAACATTTGGCAAATATACACATATATTGCACAGTCTCATCATGTTTGCCCCTAACACAATCAACACAAAACTCCATATTGCTAGAGTTAAGACTAGGAAAAATGCCTCTTTTTGTGAATCTTTCGATACTATCTTTAGAAATATGGCTAAGACGCCTATATCATAACATGGAAGAACCATCATTATTTAAAGTCTTTTAAACATGATTTTTCAATATTAAAGAAAGAATAAATTTGATTAGTAGCTAAAGTTAATATATATAGGCTATTGGACAAAAAAGTTCCAACCAATAATTTTAAAGTCCAACATCAAATTAACATTCCCTTTGCCAAAAGAGATATCACAACTCAAAGTATCCAAAATAGAAATAGAAACTAAGTTCTGAATGAAAGTCGATACATAGAAAGCGTTTTCCAAAACAATTAAGGTTGTTTGTATACTCTCCCTCTTAGTTTTCTCTTTCTCAAAGACATATTTAGAGATAAGTCAAGAATACTCCATAACTCATTTTAGGTGTTATAGGCTATTTTGATTTGACTAAATTCCACAAGTAAGGAATTGAGAGCAAGTTGAACATATTTATTAGAAAGGGAAATATCAAAATCTTTGAGTTTGGATTAGATGTGAACTATTTTAAAAATATACTCTCTAACCCCACATATAGTACAAAGAATGGTTCCTAACCCCACCAAAATTATTGTACTTTAGACACTTGATACGTTTGTCCTACTATGTGGAAAAATTCCCTGGTATTGTTTGTCTCAAAATGTGCACTAACCAAACGCTCTCTAATTAAATTTTTCATAGCTAGAAGATATAGACGATTGAACCTCTCCCACTGGACATAAGCTCTTTTCACATTGTCGGAAGCATTATTAGATATGATTGGGGAGGTTAATCCTTCCAAGAAGCCATGTTAATATCATTTAATTCTAAGACAAACATAGTTTCATGCTTCCATCTATTATAATTTTCACCATTCAGTAGTTCAATAATAGCACTACTACTGTTCAAATTCATAGTAACTATTTAAAACAATAAGAATGCAACAAATCATTGTCAATAATAGACAATTAACAAGAATAAGCTCAAAAAAATATAGCTTAAATCCTTATAAAGTCTTCATGAGTCATTACAAACTCTTTTTTGGGCAAAGCATGCATACACACACAAGGTCTTTCGTGCAAGAATAGTACAAAGATACACTAATTATTAAAGAGTAGCCTTATTTGGGAAATAAATCTTCTAGATCAATATATCCTAGTTAATATGTTTTGCTCTAACAAAATCAATTATCATGAAAATCTAACCTACTTTGGGTCGGTAAGAATGCATTAAAATATCAACTAGAGATATGTATGCTTCAAATTTTACAAATCTCAATAAATAAAACACTTTCATATAGTCATCTACTTCAACTTATAAATAAGTGCATGACTAAGTTCAATAATTAATTGCTCAACTTACACATCCACAATATTTACGTTAAACTCCCATAAATTAAGTACTAGAGTAATATGTATTTTAGGGAATAGAAAATTCACGGCATTCAAGTTGTTTCAAACTCCAAAAAATATACAATAATTTCCTTTCAAGTTTTCAATTAAACAAGAAGTGAGTTAATAGACAAAGTAAATGATATTGAAAACATATGGTTTTAGTACAAGGAAATAGAAATCTTGGAAAATTATGGGGATTTCATTTCAGCTTCTTACCATTTCAATTGTAATTTGCACTTTTACATTAATACAAGACAACATATAGTGAGTGATTATATGCTTAAGAGAAGGGTGAACTATGCCTATGGATTTTAATGCAATGGAAGTTTATCACTCAAAATATTTTTTGGTGTTTCAAAATAGTTTAAGTCTTTTGCAAAAACTAATATTAGTTTAATGATTGGAATTTGTAAGTATTTGTTAACTACTTGCTAGACCAGTAATAAATAAAATAATAAAAATAGTAGTGAATGGACATTGGTGTTTATAGAGGTTTGGCAAGCCTACTCCTATACCTAAGTTTTCACTTAAGATTTTGAACTTGTCAAACCAATAAAGAAGTAAGAATGTTTTACAATTGAGAATAGTAATTTGACAAAATGAAAGTTAAGGAACATAAACACCTTAGTAGGGTGAAAACCAACTTTTTGCAAAGAGCTACATTGGAATCCTAGGCAGGATAAAGCATATTCTAGAGTGTTGTCAAACTTGCTACATCATGAACAAGCTCAAGGGAACTTTTGCTTGATTCACTTACATAACCTTTGTAGATTGTTGCACGGGTTACCGCTACTTTGTACGAAAAGCTCTAGATTCTCCTTTCAGACCAAAACTTAGAACACTGCAAAAGATTCCAGACAATACCTCTGTATTGATTTCTTTATCTAGATGTCCTTAGAGCAACCAAGTGTCAATTTGTTCTCTTCACGAGATCTCTTGAGAGTAGGTACAACTCCAGTCCCTCTTCACCACTAAGTCCTTCAAGGTACAAACTGCCTTGTCCTTATCTCTCTAAGGTTTGTTGAAAGAAATCTCCCTTTGACCGTCTTCATTATGAGGTCTCTCGAAAATACATAAAGCAAGGAATTAACAATGTTTAACCACAAAATATATATAAGAATATCACACAACTCCTCAAGATACTTAACAAAGTTCTTTCCAGACTTCGTTATTCTCTATATATTTTCACATTTATATGCTTATGTCCAACTACTATAAGTTTTTATTTAGGTAAATGTCCGTTGGAATCAAACAAGGAAATAAGATATTTAAGTAAACATGCATTAGTTCTATAACTTACAGATATATCAATTATTACAACATGATATGATTTTTTTCCTAAGTTATAGAGATGTGAATCAAGCTAGAATCTTCACGAGATCTTTTAATTATAGAAACTAAGTTCCAGTACATAAACATATTCTAATAGATAATATGGAAAGATATTTAGAATTCTATTGCATGCTTTCAACAAATAGTTTTAGGAATATAGTTTTATCATAATTAAAATAATGTAAACCATCAAGGGCTTAACAATCTCCCCCTTTATGATGATGACAAAATTTGAATAGAAAGGAAGGATATCACTTAAACTCCTCTTGTCTATGTGCTTGGTTATGCCAGCTTATGGTCCTTCTATTTTAAAAGTGATTTGTGCTTACCTGATACAAGCACTTAAGAAACTAGAGAAACAACAAGTACCATCAGATACTCGATAATTGATGTCACTCAAATAACAGGCCTAGTAATCAAAAGCTAATCATACAGAATAATGAGTTTATAGGCCACAGACTTGTTCATTATCTACGTTGATAAACAATCTAAACACAGGGACAAGTCTCAGCAGATAAGATAAAAGTTCCAGCAAATAAAACAAGAGTTACAAATTTCAAACAAATTCTAAATTTACTATTCTCTCCCTTCATCATCAAAAAGAGCCTAAGAAGCAATCAAATAAGCTCTAACTTGCTCCTTCAGTCGAATAACACTAGCATGAGTGTGACTGTATTTGTAAAGAAGATGCTTGAACTTGTAATCATGGAATCAATAAAGGTTTTCATACGCCCTGCAAAGGTTTCCACAACTTTATTAATATCATCTATCTTAGCTTCAAGTCCAACATCTATCCTACCAATTTTCCCTTGAGCCCTTTTTGGTATTTTAATAGGAATAAGGTGAATAGGATCGGGTTCTTCAAATTTTGAGCTAATAGATACTGAAATTTTGGATTTACAAGGATGAAGCTTGATGTTGCTAAGAGTTCTACTAACTTTCCTAAACCATCCATCATGCTTAGTGTATTGAATCTTCATTTTTCTAAGGCTAGCAAGATCTAAAAGTTTTTGGTCACATTTCCCCTCAATTCATCCATCAAGTAAGAAAATTCTCTCTTGCTTTAAAATATGAGTAAGAATCATGGAATAAAAGAGAATTTTAGCTTGATAAGAGAAGGAATAAACCATGTATTTCAAGATTATAAAGCTAATATTAACTTGTTCATGTCTAATAACCTTAGTCATCACATACAGACTTATCGAATTAAGGTCAGTGGAATGACCACCACTAGATACCGGTGAGGAGAAATAAGTATAGCTGAGCATTTTATTAAGCAAAATGTGTTCAATCTTCAATTTGTTTAAGGAAGTCCCATTAGATAAAGCATATTTTTTATCATCACAAAATATTTTGGTAATTTTATCATATGAAATATTAGTAGCAGTCAAGTCTCCAAAATTAAAAAACTTTGTACCATCATTAGAAAGGTCAACTATAAAATTTAGTTTTGATGAAAATAGCACAATTCATTTTCCAAACACATAGGATTCAATGGAGACATCATTCTCAAATTCAATGAAGGTAAGATTTAAATAAAACAACTTCACTAGATATGGATATTATCTATCATCAAGTCATTTCAGATTACACAAAAGATCAATGATAGGAGATTTTTTTAATGAATCAAAATTAACCACTTTTTCCCTATTCAAATTTCAGCTCAAAATCTTTTGACGAAAATATTTTTCAGCTTCAACAGAATGGAATTTGAGAGATAAAGGAACTTTACCAGAATTTTAGTCGGTAACTTCTTTATGATTGACTAGAATAGAGGATTTAAAGCTTGATAGTCCCTCATTTGAACCGCTTGGTTTTTCAAGAGAACTTATGAGGGTGTCCTTAATACTTAATTCCTCAAAGCCTAAGAACTCATGTTTACTAGAGAAAGATGATTTTTCATCATCAGAGCTTGAGTCATTATACCATTTTAGTAGAAGAGGAGCTTTATATACTTAGAGAGGAATGGGTTTAAAGAAGAATAAAGGGTGTTTCTTTTTCTTTGAAGACGAAGGTCAAGTATACTAAGAACTACCACTCTTTAGCATTTTGAAAAGATTGAAAGAGAAAGATAAGGAGGGTATTTTCTATTGTGAAAACTTGAAAGAATGAAGAAAACATGAGTAAAGGGTTTTACGCGTAAAAAGAGATGATGAATTAATTAGGAATAAAGAAAGCTTGAAAAATATGTTTTTGGAAATTAAAGCAATTATTAATCATAATGGCAGAGAATTTGGGAAATAAAAATGGTAATGGGGGAGGGAAAATTGAATATATTATTATGCGGTTTTTCAGAAGGAATAACTGCTAAATTTAATTATGGTTTATTTTTCCTGCTAAATCAAATTTTGATTTTATTCCTAATTTCTTCCTTATATTAAGGAATTTTCTTTCCTCTAATGTCTTAGTAAAAATATCTGCAAGTTGATTTTTAGTAGACACAAAATAGAAAATCAATTGATATGTCACATTTATTCAAATGATCATGCAATAAGCAATGTTTAATTTTAATGTGTTTTGTGTGTAAATGCAAACCTAGATTTTTAGAAATGTTAATAGCACTGGAAATATCACATAAAATAGGCACACAAGGCACATTAATACTAAAATCATGTAGAATATACATCATTAATAATACTTGGGTACAGCAATTACCTAAAGCCATGTACTCTGTCTCAGTTGTGGATAATGCAACTACACTTTGCTTTTTATTGCACCATGAAACCAAGAAATTTTCTAGTAGTTGACAACCACCATTGTTACTTTTTCTATCTTTCTAGCAGTTGACAACCACTATTGGTACTTTTTTTGTCTATCTTACAATCATCATAATTTGCATCAGAATAGCTTATGAAATTAAAATATTTAGATTTGGATACCATAAGCCATAGTTAGATGTTCCCTTAAGATATCTTAATATTCTTTTAACAGCATTCAAATGCGATTTCTTTAGGTCAGAATAGAATCTAGCACATAAGCATATTGAGAACATAATATTTAGATGGCTTACTATTAAATAAAGTAAACTCCCAATCATACCTCTGTAGACTTCGTCTACACTCTTAACATCTTCATCAAGTTTCAACCTGATACTTGTACTAATAGGAGTGGTTGCAGGGTTACATTCACTTATTCCAAACTTCTTTATAAGTTTTGTTGTATACTTTTCTTACAAGAAAAATGTCCTTTTTGAGTTTTCTTCACTTGAAATCCCAAGAAGAAGTTGAGCTTTCCCATTAAGCTCATCTCAAATTCCTATTTTATTTTCTCAGCAAACTCTTGACAAAGTAGATCATTAATAGCACCAAAAATAATGTTATTGGCATAAATTTGAATAATAAGAGAACCATTTTCTTGGCGCTTAGTGAACAATGTGTTATCTAATATTCCAATAAAAAAGCCATTATTTATAATAAAATTACTCAATCGATCGTACCAAACCCTAAGGACTTGTTTTAGTCCATATAAAGCCTTTGTTAGTTTAAAAACATGATGAGGATAGTTTTGATTTTCAAAATCAGGGGTTGCTCAACATAAACTTCTTCTTTTATAAATCCATTTAGGAAAGTACTTTCTTTAAGTTGATTTGATAGTGCATAAACTTTTTATAAGATGCAAGCCAAGAAGTACTCTAATTGATTCTAACTTTGCAATTGGAGCAAATATTTTATCATAGTCAATGCCCTCTTGTTGACTATAGCCTTTTGCTACTAGTTTGGCATTATTCCTAATAACTTTACCAATTTTATCTAGTTTATTTTTGAACTCTCACTTGGTACCAATGACTGGATGGTCTAATAGTCGTTCTACCAGCTTCTAGACTATATTTTTTTCAAACTGAGCCTATGCTTTCTTCATTACTTTAATCCAAAATAGATCTTTTAGTGCTTTTTTGACATCTTTAGGTTCAATCATTGAGATGAGAGCATAGTTGGATTCATCTGGTGGAATTCACTTGGCTTTGGATCTAGAAATTATTTTAGCTTGCGAATCTTCAATGATTTTGTTAGTAGGATGACTGGAAGCATGTTTAAACTTTCTGGTTTATTACTTAGTCCCTTCAACTGAGTCATTGGAATCAGGTTCATTAATGGAATTTTTTCCTCAAGTGATTCCAGTTCCTCTTAATTTGAAGTAGATGGCTCAGGATTTGGAATCTTAACTGGTACTTGGAATCCTATAATTCCTTGCTCAAAGTTCCCTTACCATAAGATGGGTTAGTCTTATCAAATGTAACATGTATAGATTCTTGAAATGTTCTTTTGTTCTTATTAAATACATGATAGGCTTTACTAGGCATTGAGTAATCAACAAAGATAACTTTATCAGCATTGGAATCAAACTTTGTCAAATAATCTCTATCATTTGTAATGTCACATTTGCAACTAAAGACACAAAAATAAGAAATATTTGAAACTTTACCATGCCACAATTCATATGGGGTTTTGTCAAAAGTGGTCTTAAGAAAACACGATTTGACACATAACAAGCCATACTCACAGCTTCACCTCAAAAGAATTTTGGAAGATCATATTCATTAAGCAAAGTTCTAGACACTTCTTGTAAAATTCAATTTTTTCTTTCAACCATCTCATTTTATTGGGGAGTCTTAGGAGCAGACAAATCATGAATGTAATCATATTTTTCACAAAATAAAAGTAAAATTTATTTCATCATATTCATTTCCATGGTCACTTTGGATTTTCTTAATGAAATAACCCCTTTCATTTTGAAGCCTTGTAGTGGTGGAATGAAAGCATTTAAAGCATCATTTTTATGAGCATGGAATATAACCTAGGTAAAATGAGTATAATCATCTATTATCACAAACACATATTTTTTGCCTTTGAGAAATGTAGTTTTCATAAGCCTGAGTAGGTTAATGTATAGAAGTTCCAATGGCCTGAAAGTTGTGACCTAATTCTTCGGTTTGAAAGATTCAATTTTGCTTCCCCTTTTGACATACATCATATATCTTGTCGTTGGATGAGTTTAACTTTGGCAAGATTTTTTCTTTGTGAGATAAGATATGAACTCCATGTTTATGTAGCCAATCTTTTATGCCATTTCCAACATTATTTATCTAAAATAGTTAAGCACTCCAAATTTTGATAGGTTAAATCATCAAGGATTATACAATAAATAATTCCATCCCTAGTAGCAGTAAAAAATAGTTTCTCATTTTGCTTAATGACACAGTGAGTAAAATGGAATTTAACCTCATAGCCTTTATCACATAGTTGACTAATACCAAGCAAGTTATGCTTACGGCACTCAACAAGCCATACATTATCAATAGTAGTACCAATCTGCTTACCAATGGTACATTTATCTATTATGCATCCTTTTATGTTGTCCGCATATAGAACATTTCCTGCAAGATAATTGTTAAGTTTAAGGAACATGAATGCATCGCTCATCATATGCCTGGAACATCCGCTATCCAAATACTACTTTTATTTTTGGGAATGTTCCTTGGCATGACCTTGCAAACCATCAATTTGTTTTAGGTCCCCAAATTTTGTTGGATTCTTTATGGTTAGTAGTAGATAACTTTCTTACCCAAACAAACTTGGTACCAGTGAGTTTCTAAATCAGACATTTATAATTGACACGACTAAGTCTACCACAAGTAAACTAGGTTTTTTGAATTGGTTTGAAATTATTTATGACAGTTATTGAAATCATTTGGTATTTTTTTGATTCATGTAGTTTCTAAATTTTTGACCCTTTTTAGCACTATTTCTAGGTGGAACATGCATATGTGTGCGTTTAACACTAGTGGAACATTCACCTAAATCATCCCCAACATGACAACATTCTTCAACAATCATTTTTCCTGTAATTTCCCAGCTTGTATTCTTAATTTGTTTCTTCATTGAGTTATTTTCTTTAGTGAGCCAATCATTTATTTTTATTTTGCATTCAACATCAATTGTCTCTCTATTTTTAACCATTTGCATTTCAAATTTTTTATGGGCTCTATCCACTTTTTCCTACTAATAATCTACTTTATCTTGCAAAACTTTATTTTTATCAACACGCATTTTGACAGAAACTTCATAAAGCTTAAGAAACTTTTGCATATCCTCATCAATGTTAATTTCATAACTAGAATCATAATCAGAACACAAAGAGGTACTTACTTGATTTACCATGAAGTAATTCTTTACATTGTCAAATTGTCCACCATCGAATTCATCTTATGTAGTTGCCATCGCCTTAGCTTTGGCATGTTTTGCATTTTTCCTCAGTCAGGGACAATCTAGTTTTCTGTGTCTAATTTCATTACATTTGTAGTAGTGAGATGGTTTGGCATTTTAAGGCTTTGGACTGATTTTTTTTGTTTTTGATCTGTTGTTCTGAATTTTCTTTCGAGATTCATCGGTTGCCTTAATCTTCGGGAAACTAGAATGATTTCATACTTAACCTAGTCCTCATAAAGATTTTCTTGAAGTTTTGAGTTGTAATCATGATTGATATTAAAAGCAATATTCTTTTTGACTTTTGTTTTTGAACCTTTATCTTTATTTAGTAGTGTTATCTCATGGGATGTGAGAGATCCAATCAGTTCACGCATGATCATTCTATTGAGATCATGAGCTTCTTGAATAGTAGTAACTTTTGTGGTCTATTCCCTAAAAAGCAATCGAAGAATCTTTCGGACTTGCTTGTTCTCATTTATAGTTTTACCGAGTGTGAACATACGATTTATAATTTCCATAAAATGCACATATATTTGACTTATGGTCTTATCAAGTTTCAATTGGAACATTTCATCTTTGTGAATAAGAAAAGCAATCCTCTTTTGTCAAACCAAACTGGTACCTTCGTAGGTCACTTACAACATTTCCCACATTAACTTTGTTGTAATGCATGTACTAACTCAATTGTACTCCTCTTTTGTGAGAGCTCAAGACAGAATGTTTTTGGCTTTCACATTCATTGAGATACCTTTTTATCATCATTGGTAAATTCTCATCGCTCATTTGGAACCATCTGTCCCTTAACAAATTTTATTAGAATCGTCAGCCATTCACTAACCCCATCCCATAAACCAAAATCCAAGTTAATTATATATATTTGCATCTAATTTTTCTATGTAGTATAGTTGGAACCATCAAATAATAGAAGCCAATTGTGCAATTGCCATTCTGCGAAGACATCAGAGTGTTAGTTGCCATAGGATCTTTTACTCTAGTAGTTACACCACAATATAGTAACTGATGCTTCAATGATAATTGTGAGTCATTATATGCCTAAGAAGGTGGTGAATTAGGGCTATAGAATTTTAATGCAGTAGAAGTTGATCACCCAAAATACTTTTTAACCTTTTAAAATAGTTTAAGTCTTTTGTAGGAACCAGTTTTAGTTACTGACTAGAATTTGTAAGTACCAACAGACTATTAGTTAGACTAGTGATAAATAAAAGAATAAAAATAGTAGTGAATAGATACTAGTATTTATAACGATTCATCAAGCCTATTTCTCTATCAATGTTTTCACTTAGGATTTCAAACTTGTCAAATCAATTAAGACGTAAGAATATTTTACAGTTGAGAACAATAA
Organism: Jacaranda copaia; assembly: GCA_014898725.1. NCBI lineage: Eukaryota > Viridiplantae > Streptophyta > Magnoliopsida > Lamiales > Bignoniaceae > Jacaranda > Jacaranda copaia. The sequence goes on from JACGDI010005296.1 coordinate 2,383,016, forward strand.
TTTTATAGAATGAAAGTTAAGGAATAAAAACACCATAACAGGGTGAAAACTAGCTCTTCACAAAGAGCTAAACTAGAATCCCATATGGGATAAGGTGGATTCTAGAGCACTGTTAAATTAGCTACTTTGGGAACATGCCTGGGGAATTTCTGCTTGATTCACTTGCACAACCTCTATGGACTAATGCACAAGTTGCTATCACTCCATACGACAAACTCTAGACTCTCCTTCTGCGCTGGAACTTAGAACACTACAAAAGATTCCAAAAAGTATCACTCTATTGTTTTCTTCACCTAGAGGTTTTTAGGGCAACCAAGTGCCAATTTGTTCTCTTCATAGGGTCTCTCAAAAACAAGTACAACTCCCATCCCTCTTCACCATTAAGTCCTTTGAGACACAAATCGCCTTGTCATTGTCTTTTCTAAGTCCATCGAAGGCAAGCTCTCCTTGACCTTCTTCACCACAAGGTCCCAAGAAAACACATGTAGAGCAAAGGAATTAGAAACACTTAGGCACAAAATGTGTATTAAGAGTATCAACACTTCAAGACGCTTAACAAAGTTATTTCTCGACTTCATGATTCTTATCTTCACAATGCTATATATTTTCACATTTATATGCTTATGCCCTATGATTATAAGTTCTCATTTAGGTAAGTGTCCATTGGAATCAAATAAGGAAATAAGATATTTAAGTTAACATGTATTACTTCCATAAATTGAAGATATATCAATGGTTACAACATGATATGATTTCTTTTCTAGGTTATAGAGATGTGAATCAAGTTAGAATCTTAATGAGATCTTTTAACTATGGAAAGTAATTTCCAATGTATAAATAGATTCTAGCAGATAATATGGAAAGATATTCATAATTCTCTTGCATGCTTTTAGCACATAATTTTAGGAATGTAATTATAATCAAAATAATGTAAATCATCAAAAGGGTTAACACATATTGTTTTGCCCATGATAAAATATATTCTTCCCCTTTTTTCTTAATTTTTGCATATCATTTCTTTATGGCAAAGGCATATGCTTGGTGTCACAAAATGCCTAAGAAGAAGCTAGTGAGTGAACAAAAGGGGCAAATAGAAGTGTGCAACTGTATGATAAAATAGGAATTGTGAGAAGAAAAAAATGAGGTCTCCATTTTGGTTCTTGTCATCTGCATAGTTATTTTTATATTTAAACCATTAAAAGTCAAACATTGTCTTGTTTGTATGTCTAAGCAACTCTCATATTTCCTAGTGGTGGGTTCCAATCAATTAGACACCTTACATGGTCTCAAAAGAAAATTTCTTCCTAAAATTGGCATTTGACAAACAATCTGTCCTCCATTTGCATTGTGTCCCTTTTCTTATGCTTGCCATGATCTGCACTTGATTTTTGTGCTTTGACAATCAAATACAATTTGTGGGGGATTTGTTTCATGTGTGTATTTTACATTCCAATTGAAATTCAACCAAGTCATACCAAGGGCGACCAAATTCAAAAGCAAAGAAGGATGTGATATATTCTATTCTTTAGTATACATTCAATGAAAAATTAAAATATTTATCTATCTATTTACTATTTTATTCTATGGCAACAATCTAGCAAGTTAAAATATAAGATAATTATTAGACATATCAAAATATAAAACAACCATACAATTAAAAATAAAAAGTTGAGGTCATATTTCAATAACAATATTCAAAGTATAATCCAAAAGGCACCCATACATATATTGGGTGTACAAAT
>JACGDI010005296.1:2384870-2398330 GCA_014898725.1 Jacaranda copaia
ATATGATAACAAAGTAAGAAATCTATGAAATACAATCAACAAAATTCAAGTTCTGATTCAAAGATATATGGCTCAAATACCAACTATAATACAAGATTCAACCCAAGATGCATATATCTAAGAAATCAAAACACCATAAGATTAGTTCATTAGTGATACTTGTCTGAGATATGAGATTGATAATCAATAATTCCTATGATTATAGAATTGATGATTAAGTTTTTCCCTCCTTCTCACATAAATTAATTGACAACTTTAATAGGATATCAATATCAAAATGTGGAGCAGAGAGGGAACCAAACCATATAAAAATAAAACCCAAGAAAGCCTTCATATCACAGACTTTCAAGATTGGGACAACACCAGCTATCGTACTTGGTCTGTCAATAAAAGGGCCTTAACAATAATGTGTCAAAATAATGGGTACCATGAGTCATGTCTCATTAACCAAATTCATCTAACCTATTTTTATTTTATTAAAAGCACATCCGATTAATAGAAGTCCATATATTGGCATAAAATTCCAACACAGTATTCAAAAAAATCGAATTGTTCATTGAATTGGAGACATCATAATTACATAATATAGATTCATATATTATATTCTATTTGAATACTAATAAAATACTTAACAATAAAACATAAAAAAAGCTAAGATCATTAATTTTAACTATTATGGTGCAAGTGTAGGACAAGTTACAAATAATAATTCACTATTCAAATAAATAAAATACGTAAAGAGCATACATTATATTGTTCAAATTCAAAACACAACTTTAAAACTTCAACTTTTGGGGCTTTTGTGTAGTATTTCGGTACATAAGTTTTGTAGCTTGTATCAAGTTTTAGTATTTTAAGTAGAAAAATAAGCAAATTCTTAATTGTAATATGAATAAAAGGGAAAAGGAGAAAAAATAAACCAGTCCTATTCAAATAAACTATGAGCGGTTTGATAGTTTAAAAGGTTCAACTACCAGTTCAAATGATTTCTCAAAATAGGAATTTTTTTTAAATTACAAACTTTTACTAATAGTCGAAGCTAACAATAGGGTGGTTGACAGTCCAATTAATCCAATCTAATTTTTAATTAATGCTTACGATATATAAGTGCATATTATTAGAGAGAAATATGTGAAAACATATATCATAGGAAGATTCATTAATCAATGGGTCAAGTTAGACGTATTGAGAGACACATTTATACAAGTGCATATTATTAGAGAGAAATATATGAACATATATATCATAGGAAGATTCAATAATCAATGGATCAAGTTAGATGTAATGAAAGACACCTTTACACTATGTTAGTGTTGATGTAAATTTTGATTCATCTATATGAATTGATTAAATTAGTTGTTTCACAAATTGATTTTCAAAAGTCAAGCAATTTTCTTATAAGAAGGAGTTTACTCTTTAAAAGGTGGGTTTTCATGCTAATGTATGTTCTTATTTTGAGATCTCTTATAATATACTATTTAAGTTCATGAAAAGCTGGTGAAAGAAACTTGTGAAGAAAGCCTGTAAAGAGCATTAAAGTTGCATAATTGATATTAAACAAAGCTAAAAAAAATACTAAAACTAACTAAAAGATGTACAAATATAGAATATAAAATTTATACTAAAATATAAATGAATGATGTGAGTCTTGTTGAAAATTTTTGGTTTCAATGACAAAATATTATGATCACTAATTAGTGATCCATCAATGATCGATTGGAATGTAAACTTCAATAACCAATCAGTGGCCGCATCTACAACCATCTTTTTGTTATTACTAATTAATACTCAAAATTTTTTAAATCATTGATATTAGTGACCACTTTATGTGATTAATAAATAATGATTAGATTAATTTTCGATTGAACTTTTATTACTAATTGATATTAATGACCACTTTATATGATCAATAAATAATGATTGAATTATTATTCATCGATTAATTGGTAATTGAACTTTCTTTCTATCATTAATACAATCCAAAAAACATAAAATTTTGTTAGGAAAATTTTTGAAGCATATATTCCTTCAAAATTTTTTGAAGGAATACCAATGAAATTAAAATGCATAGGGAGTCTATCTCAAATTTGATAGTATTCATTCAGAAAATTTGGTGGGTGATTAGTCCGTGCTTGTGCATCAAAACTTCCATTTGAAATCGACTGAAATTCTTTTAGGTGCAAATTTCAAAAGGAAATTATGGCAAAAAATTGCATAAATTACTATGATAAAATGAAGCAATTTTCAAATGAAAATTCCATTTGAAAGTTCCCCCAAGTAGAATTTCAGGTAAAATTTCCACTTGAAATAGCCTCAAATTTTGAAACTGTAACATTGGAATATCAGATGAAAAATTCCATCCGAAATTTTGATGGACATTTCTTTCGTATTACTTTGTTGCAAATTTTAGATGAATTTTTCATCTAAAATATTGACTTTATTATTTAAAATAAATTAAATAATTTATATTTTAAAAGGAATTTCTATCCAAAATCCTTCAAAAATCTAAATTAAAGTTACAACAGATTTTTTCTCTCCTCAATTTCCCCCTTCTCTCTTTTCTTCTCTTTCTCTCTTTTCCCACTATACCCTATCTTTCATCCACTTTGTCACCCTCCATTAGATGTTCACAACTCATCGCCACATTCCTCACCTTAATGCTCACTTAAGGCCGTAGAAGGATTTATGTAGTCTACATATAAATTTTTGTGAGTGTGTGTATGCTTGTGTGATATGTCTTGTTAGGTCTGTAGCTAAGGGGCAGTCCATGTAGACCTTCTCAAACAATTTTCCATTCAACAAAAGTAGTATTTCCAACTAATTGAACTAGAGTTTAGATCATAATAGCAGCTAGGGCAAGAAGAAGCTTGATTGTAGCAAATTTTGCAAGTGAGAAGATGTCTAAAAAGTCAATGCTCTCTTGCTAGGTGTAACCATTGGCTACAAGTTGTGGTTTGTGTCATTTAATTGTTCCATTAGAGTTGAACTTGGTTTTGAAAACCTATTTACATTCAATGATGTGTTTGCGTTTGGGAAAGGGAACAATAGACTAGGTTTTGTTTGCTTTTAAGGCTTCAATCTCATGTTGCGTAGTGATTTGCCACTTAAAATATTGGATGGATGGTTGGTATGTTTAAGGTTCGAAGTGATTAGACATGCTTAGGATGAGATTTTGTAAGATTAGGATAGTGAGTCATATGATAAGTGTGGGATATAGGAAAGGTAGTTTCAGATAAAAGATTGGAAGGTGTGGAGTTGGACAGCAAAAGATTGCAGTGGTAGTCATGAAAGTAAATGGAGGTTTGCTTATTCTAGAGAACTTACAAACTGTTGAATAAGTATGTTATGAGCTTGGCTAGTTGATGTTGGAGGTAGTGTGTTTTGAGTTGGAATATCAACTTAAGGAATATGAATAATAAGGTTAGAAAATGGATCAAGATAAGGTCAATGTGATGAATAGAATAAAAGAGAAATAGGTGTTCATGGGAGATGAGGGTGGATATGGAGATTTATTTATTATAAAGATCATATAGTTTGCAACCTTTGGTTCCAGTAGGGTATCCAATTAATATGCATAGACGAGCTTTAGGATCAAATTTTTGTTGTTAAGTTTAGGGTGTGGAAACATAAGCTCGATAACCAAAGGTTCAAAGAGCTCAAATAGGGACTAATTTTGTAGTACTCTAGCGGGTGATCTATTTATGAGGAAAGTGGTAGTTAGAAAGCATTGTTTAGGTTTTGGACTGAAAATATAAAGCTTTGACAACATTTACGATGTGTAGATATTTCCTCTCAACTATGGATTTTTGTTGGGGTGTTTCAACAAAAATCAATTGGTAAAGGATGTCTTTTTTAATAAAGAAATCATAGAGGGCAAGTTCTTTGGCATTATCAATATGTAGCTATTTTATAGGGGTATCGAATTAAGTTACTATTATGTTATAGAATCTGAGAAACATAATTGATGCTTTAGATTAGTGTTTGAGAAGGAAGAGCCATGTGAATTTAGTGCAGTTGTGCACTAGAGTTAAGAAGAACTTATGGCACGTGTAGGTTGGTTCATGGAGAGGTCCCTTTTTGTTTGCATGGCACAACAAAAAAAAAACACACTTTTGCAGACTAAATTTTCCGACTACTTCTGATAGAATGATAAATTTTTGATGGATTTTCAGCAAATTTTTTGTGTTGGAAAAATCCTCATCACAAATTTAATTTTGTTACATTTTCAATAGAATATTCCATTTATGTTTGGTTGAAAATTTTTTTGAAGAAATTGCGATAGGTTTTAGATGAATATTAGACCAACGGAAATAGGTCAATTTTCAATAAACTTCCAACTATCAGATTCCATCAAAAATTTTCTGATGGACGTCCATTAAAATTTTTATAAATTTTATATTTTTTAAGTTAATTGTTTCTTCCTATCCAATGGAATTGCAAGGAAAATCCATTGAAAATTTATCAAAATTACTATTTAATTATTGCATTTTACAATGGAAATTTCTTGAAATTCTATCAAAAAACTAATCTTTTTTAATAAATTTATTTCCAATTTTTTATTGGAATTTCATCAAATTTCCCTTGAAAATTTAATATTTTTAATATTTTTTGAATTTTATTTTAATTATACCTATAACTTGTTGATATATTTTCTATATAAAATATGATAAAATTATAAAACAATAAATTTATAGATACATGAAAATTATAAATGGGCCATGCTTTCTATACTAAACCTTTCCCCTAACTTCAACAATATTATACTTTGGATGCATTATACGAGTTTCTCTCATAGGAATAGGATTGAACGACTTGCACAGAAAGTAGTATTGTCTTTTTTATATTTTCTCTTGAGTATTCTAATTCAACCACCTCCTTTAATATCCCATAATAGTCTTCCTCACCACCAACCCCATTGACTCCTTTCATCCATACACCACTACTTTTTTTTTTTTAATGACTCCATACATGTGTGGGACTTAAATTTATTCACAAAGTATTTAGGCTATGTCTTGACCTGTCTATTAAGGCCCCAATCCAAGCCATGCAAGTATGGATTTGTTATGCCATTACACGGATCATGAACCTACCATTAATCACATACAATTTTTGTTTTGATCGAAGTTTTTGTCAAATTTATCATTGCTTCGGTCATGCATAATGAAGTTAGGGTAAATATACTTACATATATATGGCTTAAACCATTAGGAAAATTCATTTCCATTCCTCGTATTGACATCTTGATCGTTGATGCCAAATTATGCCAAAAAATACCTATGTCATCATATTTCAAAACATATTAACAATAGTACCTAACTTAAAGGAAATTGGAATTAATGCTAATTAGTCGAACGAATTACTCAAAATATTTCTTAACCCCTTCACAATTAAGAAACACATGTAGTGTTGAAGCTTTAAGCTTGGCATTGCTTAAGTACCTAGTCATGTTGGCAATAGAGGCAAGACCGGACTAATTGAAAATTGACAAAGTAGATCAAGAATCATTACTTTCACCATCATCATTCTGGCTTACTCTTGTCCTTAAGGAGTGTATATGTAATTAGAAGTAGTAGGAGCAAAAGTTAAATGTCTTTCTACAAACAAATGCTTCAAAGATAGACCTCTACACTTGTGCCTTTTACTTCATAGTTTTTTTTTTTTTAAATTTGCCAAACTCCCTCAGTGTAATATAAATAATACTTTAGATTTATATATTCAATAGTATTAAAAAATTTCAATAATTTAACATCCAAATAAGAATAATATTTTATCTCTGAAATGGATACATCCACTGATATTGTACTGATCCTCTATTTCTTGCCTCTCTATTAAATGGATCATTAGATACTCTATGCAATCAAAAAATGCCAATGGGAAAATCCTTTCTAACTTACACAGAATTATTGGAATGTTTTTCTCTATCTTTTCTAATTCATCGTGCCTTAAAATCATAGAATATAAGTCTTTGAAAAATTGACTAAGCTTAGCCAAGTGCTTCCATATAGGTCTAGCAATTCTCTTAATGCAATCAGTAGTAACTGCTCTATATGCCTACTAAATTAGAAGAATATCTATCAAGCATCATAATGACTTCACCCATTCATATATAGTTTTTCTTTGCACGATTGTGAAGACACACTTAGCCTTAGGCTTGCCCCATTGCCTTTTCCCTTTGGAATTAACTTGAGCTTATGCATCTTAGAATACACATTCAAGTTTAGCATTATCATTAGTTTTTCCTTTGATGTCCATAATAGTGTTAAAGATATTGTCAAAATTATTCTTCTTGATGTGCATCACATTCAAATTATGTCTCAATAATTTAGTTTTCTAATAGGGCAATTCCCAAATATACTCTGCTTGGTCTAATTATGTCGCACACCATACACGGGGATTCTAAGAACACTACCATATTCTGTAACCTCGAGCAAACTACATACCAAATCCCAAAACTATCTCCAGTTGGCAATGAATGAGGAGGATCTTACTTAACTCGATTCTTCAAAAAGCTAGTAGTATTTCTCCTAAATTAGTGATCATGATCTAAGAACTATAGGTGGTAGTTAAACTAATAGTTCTTTCTGCCATTTTTAAGAATGAATGCTTTCAAAATAAATTAGTGATCATGATCTAAGAATTGTTGCACCTAACTAGATTGTAATGCTCCATTCCACATGAACTAAATACTAAAAGAATGAGTACAATATAAGCTTTGGCCAAAGAACTCATGTGCATCCATTAGATATCTCTTTGAAATAAGTTGATCATAGCCCAATTTCAAGATGCACTTGGTGGCTGGAAGCAATTCTCACGTCCAATGGGCTCTCTAGATTCGTCATGATAAATGGTATCAAACTCTTAACTAATCGGAATATTGAGAGCTAAGTACTACATGGGGCAAAAAGTTGCATGTGTTGAGCCATCTCTTGAACCTCCAGGACAAAGTGCTACACACATGAGAGCCATCTCCTGATCCTATAGGAATCACCTCTAGAGTCTTAAAGCTCAGTGGTTGATCTTGGATCTATGTCATACTAAGATAAGGATGTAGTGTTCTGAAAGAGGGATAACTGTAATGCCCCATCCCACATGGACTAAATACTAAAAGAATGGCAATTATATAAGCTTTGGCTAAAGAACTCATGTGTATCCATTGGATATCCCTTTTGAACAAGTTGATAATGGTTTAATTTTAGGATACAATTGGTGGGTTTGGAAGTAATTCGTGCATCCAACAGGCTCACAGGCTTTTTTACTATCAATAACAAAGCAACTCTCATGGTAAAAATTTTTCTTGCTGAAGATGTCATAAGTGAGAACACTTAACATACAAAGCTCACTTAATTCAACAATTAAAGTTTATAGGTAGACATCTATCATGGCTTTTGAATTTCTTGATTCAATAATAATGCATGTCAAAAACATATATGGTGCCGTCATACATATTTCAGGAGGCAAATTATATGGTGTCACTATAACAAGCCAACATAAATACAGTGATGTAGATTGACTAAATGGGGTAAATCCATTAGCACACAAACTCATATTTCTAGGATCGCTTGCAAATTCAAAATAGGTTTTATTGAACTATTTAAAAGAATTCCCATATGATGGATGACACATGACACCATTTGCTCGATGTTTCTCATGATGCCATCTCATTTGAGGTGTTGAACTTACCATTGCATTTAGTCTCTTCAATCAAGGAATAAGAGGCAAATAGTGCATTCTATTCATTAGCATATCCTAAAGCATTCTTTACCCCTTATCTAATCCTAAGATTTGCGCCTAGGTGCTCCATAAAACCAACAGTGATTGTGATTTGCATCTTTTTTGTAATACAACATGCATCTATTGGCACAACAATGAGTTTTTTTGGTCACCAAGCAAAGCCTACTAACTAGCTTCTGTGCCTTATTATAATTAGTAGGCATACCATTCTCTTGAGGTTTGATATCACACATTAATTATAGCACCTCATCTATGGCATTATGAGGTAGATTGTAGTAGCTTTTAATGTTAAGCATTCTCAAAACATTATATAAAGGAGAGTACATTTCATATTTATCCCATAGTAGCTGATTGTACTCAAATAGTAGGTTACAAAACCTCTGTGCTCTTTATTAGCATCTTTGCCATTGTTACATTGAAATGGTGCACCCTATTATCCCTAATTAATCTTGCTACATTATATTCCATTTCTATATATCTATTCAGTTCACCAAGATACTGATCTTATTATCTACCAGTTGGTGTGGCATAATCAAATTTATATTTATATGTTTCTACGTAAGGATCTAACTCCCTATAGTCTAACTAGTAGTAGTAATTTTCCTGAAACACTACCTGGTATAAGTGCACCTTAACATCATTGAGTTTAAACAATTGACATTTCATTTAACACCATTTGTATGGACACCTAATGGTCTCATCTCTCACAAACTGAGGCAAATGATGTATATGATTAATAAATTCCTCAACCTCATCAAAAAATTCCTACCTAATTCCAGCATGATCAAGGTACAACCTATTTTACATCCAATGCCTAATTGGAGGAATATTATCCATCTACATTATTAGAAACATTATTTTACTTGTATTAATGGAGTGTTAATGTATTATAGATTAATGACTCATATTTTTCACCATTATAATTAAAGTGTTTTTATGATTATAAAAAGGATTAATTAATTTTAAATTATAACTTCAAACTAAAGATTCAAGTACTTCATTACTTGTCAGATCTAGGCATATTTTTCATAAATTTAAATTTGGAAAGACTAAAGAAAGAACCCTTCAAACATTTATTAAGTTAAAGTTTACAAAGAGTTTTGCTCTTAGGGATTATTATACAGGGTTCCGTATAATAATTTACCCTAAGAAAATTTGTGACAGAGTTTTCTATATAACTGTGACTATCCAAGTTTTATATAACCCACAAAACACAGATATATATCATAAAATATTACAAATAAACTATTCAATATCACAACTCTTTATTACTCCATGCATACATACGCTAGCAAACAATAATCAAGTTGCAACACATGGGAAAGCTTCACTCATTCCCTCAATTCTCATTCTTCTTTCTAACCACAAATTCAAAATTCTATACCTAGCTCATGCTTACTATTCACAAAGACAAAATATTTTCATAAAACTAGACCATATACATAAAGAAAGTATGCTTACTTGAAAATATCCAAAATATGAACAACTAAGGAACGATCAAAGAAAAAAGTGTTGGATATCAACAATGAAAGCATTTTTATATTACAATTTAAACGAACTATTACAAATTAGTTCAATGAATTATTCCTAAGTATAAAAACTAATCAAACAACAATTACATATATATTACATCATATTTTCCAAATTCACTGATAATTGACCACATAATTTGGCTAAGATATAATAGCTAAAAATATTTCAAATTAATATAAAATAGTGAATTAAATCCTTTATTGACATTAAAGTACATAAAGTTACTAGTTAAATCCTAAATTAAACAAATTGAACATATAAAACAAATTTCATAATCTCTAAATTAAGTAACGAAACCCTAAAACATTGAACTTTTATGCACATAACACATAAAATGAATGAATTAAAATTATAGAAAATAAATTTAAACCCTAATTAATATCTAATACATAAACATAAAATATCAATAAACTAATCTCATTCATAAACTAAACTGTTAATGTAATTTACATAAAAAAAAATATAATTAAATTTTGAACAGATTAAAATTCAAAAATCATGCAATATAACTACAAAGTTCACGAAATTTGAATAATTGAATCCTAACCCAAAATTCATTAAAAATTGAACAAATAAAGAAATAAATACAAATCCATGCACAAAACACCCTAAACCTTAATAAAATAAATCATGACTATTTAATTTGTAACACCGTATCAGAAAGGTGCCTGCATGGCTGAGGCGTACTCATTCTATACCACAAGCTCTTTGAATAAGAGAAAATAAATTAATTTTTCAAAACGCAAAATATTTAATTTTCACAAATAACATCCATCAACAGTTTAACTTGTTCCTAAAATATCATAAAGCACACTTAGCACTTCCAACCCATTTGTCATATCTTTGCCAATAATTCAACATATACAATCTATATATTTATATATTCATTAGGTTTATTACCTCATTTATGGCATGGTGTACTCCATCCTCATCACTCATTCCTTTTTGGGGTAAAGAATGGAAGAAAATATAGCCTAGATCAACTCAGATGTAATTTTTGAGCCTCATGTTTGAACACTATCAAAGAACTACTATGCCACTGCTGTAGAAGGTAAGCATCACCACCACCAATCTGTGCATCTCAACACTTGAAGCAAAACCCACATATGATTTTCAAATTTTGGCACTAGCAAGTCAGTCAATTGACCATTTGAAATCACTGCAAGCCATTACGCAACCCTATCTGTGCCACACCTTAATTCTCTATCACCATGCTCTATTTCACCAAATTAACACTACCACGTTCTACCCATATCATTCTGAACCAAAACCCTCAAGGCCCATTGAATTTCCACCATCGGAGGCAGCAAAATCGCTACAACTACCGTGGGTCCACCATCACCCTCAATTTTAGTGATATGTTCGGTTGTTTATTAGGTTTCTTAGCATGATTTTGCTCACCATGACGAGTGAAAGCTTTCTATAGGATTCGTTTCAAGTTTTTTGGTCATTTTCTAGCCATTCACATGATAGGTAAACATGGATTCAATTTTGTGAATTAGATAATCTCTAGGGCTCAAAATGATATATGTAAAGATATTTTTCATAATTTCATATTGGCCCCAAGAGTTATTGACCGCTTTCAAATGGGCTCTTCAAAACCTTGATTGACCTTAGTATGGCCCCAACTATTTTTATTTAACCTCCAAAGCTTCAATTAAATCCTTTAGCTTTTGTTTCTTGCACACTAACCCCCCTCAATTTTAAAATTTTGACAATTATGTCCAACTTAATATATTTTCTGGTCCTTTTGTTTTTGAAATATCCTCCAGAGACCCTATTTACTTTAAATTTATTCTAATTAAAACCTAATTCACTTTCTTGTCATTTTAATTTTCCTCAAAGTTTAAATCAATTTAATTCCTTTAAATTTCTATCAATTAATTTTTATTTTTATTTTTTTTGTATTCAAAATTTGGGGTGTTACATAATTAAACAAATCATAAATAATACTTTTAAATTAAAAAATGATGGACGACAAAAATGGCTCTGACTGTGAGATTTGCTGGTGAACAAGTGTGGCTAGTGGTTAGTCTGTTATGATGGGGGGGGTGATGGGGTTCAGTGAATGGTGGTGGGAGAGGAAGAGGGGGGCAGAGAGCACAGAGAGGATGATGAGGAAAAAAGGAAGGGAAAGAGGCTGCATTAGGCTATTATTTTTAACATTTCAACATAATTCTGACAAATTTTTGTTGAAAAGTTTCCTCAAGATATCAATAATTTTATTTTAGGTATTTTTTTCAATTTCTCAATAGAATTTTCAATGAAAATCTAGTTGGAATTTACCACGCCAAAATAGCGCATAAAGTCTCAAGTTTTTTTAGTAACATCTAGGTGAATTTCCAACGATGGTATGTGTCGTTAGAAATCAATCACAATCAAAAAATTTCCAATGAAAATATTCCACCAAGAATTTTCATGGAAATTTTAGTAATTTTTTTAGTGGGATCACTATGGCGATTTTGAGGGGTTGGGTGATGGAAAAGTTAGACGATTTTGTTTTCGTGACTGGTCATATAGAGCACAATTCATGTGCATGAGAGGTATTATAATAGAGTTTAGATTTTGGTACATCAAGTTGTTCTAAAGAGATATGGGCATATGACCAAGTCTATTGTGATATTTAATACCAGAGAGCTTATTTACATGATTGATAGCTTTATCAAATGTTTGGTAGTATTGCTACGTAAGTGATGTCTTACAAATGTATTGATACTATACATTTGCAATATGTGGAGACCTTGAGTTCTTTCACCCTTGCCAGTCATAGCTCTCGTATTTAGGTCCTGGATAGGCCTATAAATGAGTAAAGTATTATTCTACCCAAGCTCAAAAAAGCATACTCATATCCATACCCATACTTATAAAAATAATGTAATGTGTATGGGTAAGATTTATACGTATTAATTACCTATATACCAATACCCAAAACTACCCAATCCCATATACTCAAATTTAACATATTAACCCAAACAATTATATATACTAAAATTAAATCTATGCCACTGATAAATTTTTCATGTATAAAAATTAAAAATATTTATTAGTTTTTATGTAATATTATAAAATGAGATGGAGAAAAGACGATATTTGTTCGAACAACAGTAAAATCATTTGCCATGAAGAAAATGAATCTTGTGAAGCTGAATGTTGAAAATAAAATAATGACAACTTCCTGACTTGTTTGGATAATATGGGTGCATCAATATGTTAGATGGCTTAGTAAAATTTTGAAAGTATTTTCAATGCTTATTAAAGTAATATGTAGACGGCTTAATTTTTGAGCCAATTAAAAAATGACATGTGTAAATAATATATTAGTTATTATTTAAAATTTTCTATTTATATATTGGAATTTATTAAATTAAATTTCAAATAATAAATAGTTAATTTTAATTAATATTCTAATATTTATGTTATACAAAGCAAATGTTGACAAGTGTTAAAGATGGAGATATATCATGTCAATCAAATCAAATCTGGTGGCCTAGGAATCTCAAGCTAATCAAGTTGGGACACGTGGCACATCCATGTACGTGGACCAATCAAGTCAAGAATATTTGATGTTATCTTTTAATATGTGCATCAAAGAGATAATTATCAAATGTGTTCAAGTTATTTTGGAGTCTCCTGCTGAACACCTATATAAAGGGATGACTAGAGACTCATATGGAGATATTCACAAACATACATATTCATATTTTCTCAAGCCCCAAGACTCAAGTCTTTAAGCTTCAAGTTCTTGCTGCAACGACGTATTGCTATCACAAAGGTCCTATACCTCTTCAAAGTATTAAGTCATCAAGTCCTTTGATCTCGGAGTCAAGGTTCGGGTTTCAAAGAAATTTTGTAGTATCTTTTACCAAGTCAAGGGATACTACACCATATATCCAAGAACAAGCTTGAAGCCCTTGGATCATATATATACTGGGAGAAGAATTAGGGGATTAGTTTTGTTAGGAAATTTATATTTTTCTCTGATAAATTGTAATTCTCATATATATTTTTTATATAAATTTAATTTGTCCATTATTTTTCTTTGTCTTGTGATTTAATTTTGCAGACAACGAAATTTTTGTGAACAAATTTCTGGCATGCCCGGTGGGACGTGAATCTACCCCTCATCTCTTTCTCCCGTTCAAATTTTGAAGATATTTGCGATCGCTCAATGGCACCTAAGAGGAACCAACTCGCCT
>JACGDI010005296.1:2398430-2417864 GCA_014898725.1 Jacaranda copaia
AATATGTGCATCAAAGAGATAATTATTAAATGTGTTCAAGTTATTTTGGAGTCTTCTACTGAACACCTATATAGAGGGATGACTAGAGACTCATATGGAGATATTCACAAACATACATATTCATATATTCTCAAGCCCCAAGACTCAAGTCTTTAAGCTTCAAGTTCTTGCTGCAACGACGTATTGCTATCACAAAGGTCCTATACCTCTTCAAAGTATCAAGTCATCAAGTCCTTTGATCTCGGAGTCAAGGTTCGTGTTTCAAAGAAATTTCGTAGTATCTTTTACCAAGTCAAGGGATACTATACCATATATCCAAGAACAAGCTTGAAGCCCTTGGATCATATATATACTGGGAAAAGAATCAGGGGATTAGTTTTGTTAGGAAATTTATATTTTTCCCTGATAAATTATAATTCTCATATATATTTTTTATATAAATTTAATTTGTCCATTATTTTTCTTTGTCTTGTGATTTAATTTTGCAGACAACGAAATTTGTGTGAACAAAATAAATGAATAAATTATTAAAAAAAATAAAAAGTAAAATAATAAATAAAATAACATTATTAAATAAAATGAAAAAGTAAAATTAAAGAGAAAAAGAGTAACATACTTAGAAAAAACGACAGAAAGAAAAGGTATAATATCGGAGAAGAGGATAGAGAAAAAATATTAATTATTTTATTTTGTTTTTTAATTTACCCAAAAGATTAAATATAATTAAGTAAACTTAATTTATTGACTAAATTAAATATAGAAAATATTTTTTTGTATTGTATGTCAAATTATTTTTTAGTATATATTTAAGAAATTAGTTTATATATTAAAGACATAAGTTCAATAGGTTAGACCTAATGGGTTTTGGACTACATAAGGTAGGGTAAGGGTAAGGTCTTACTGTATTAGGTATTTTAGGATAGAATAAAATATAGGATATATTAGTTTGAATATTTTAGGATATGGAAACACCCTACCCATTCATAGGCCTAGTCCTGAATTGTGAAATGGTCATGAAAAAAGGAGATAGTGAGATGAGAATATTGAAGAAAAAATAAGAGGAGGAACTTGAAACTAGGGACGTATAGGATTTTAGGAAGAGTTAAACATGGTGTGAGGTGACAATGCCTATGTGAGTAAAGGGTATATTTGTGCCAGCAGGTAGATAAATGGTGCAATGCTAAATACATGTCATGGTGACGAAGAGAGCAGGATTAGGACAGACATGACAGGAAGCACCTGAATCGATTATCCACTAGGTGGAAAGGGGACTAATGTGAGATGGAAGGGAATAAGTGGGCCGGGAGGTTTTTGGCTCAGTTGTGGTGCTAAAGTTCTCGAGATGGCAGGATAGCAGTGCCATTAGCTGTCTGTCTTGTGAGGGATTGAGAATGTGGAGAAAATCACCAACTTCAGTGGAAGGAACTTGACTGGAAACTTGATTAACTGGATTCACAGGAGACGCCCACTGAGTTGGGTTGCCAAGTTTGATTGAGGTTTGGAATTGAATCCCACAGAATTGCCATGAATCTTAGCATATATTTATATATATATATATATATATATATCTATGGTATGTCCAAATCTGTCACACTGAGTACAATAGGGTCTTTCTGGTTGAGGTCCTCTAGCTGCATTCGGATTGGAGTTGTTGTTGCCTTTATCAACAGGTTTGAGATGTTGCCTCGATGAATCAGCATTCACTGCAAGCGCCATATTGTTTGCTGGATTAGTGACTGAGGGTATACTAACTGCTCGTTCGCGTTCTCCTCGATCAATCAAGGAGAATATCTTGCTCATGGATGGCATCGGATCCAGAAGGACTATTAGGCCACAGATTTGAGAGACAGGTTCATGCAGTTCCATAAGAAACGCCATTGGGTAATCTCTTTGATAGTGACCAGTGAGGGTTCGAACTCCACCATAGTTACAATTTCCACTTGAGCACGATGGACGATATTTGGCTAATTCCTCCCAAATTGCATTCAGCATTATGAAATACACATTAACTGGATTGTTACCTAGCGAGAGATTAATCAGCTCTCGATGGGGCTGGAAAATCGAAGGGCTGATTCCGCAGAGATAACACTTGCTGATATTTCCTTGAAATTGAAATGATCAGCCATGAAACAGCAATGTTGTTATTTCGAATCCAAGCGTGAAGGAGGAGATTATCATTGACTGATGGCTTGGGAATTGATCCATCGATGAACCCAAGCTTGTTTTTCACCTATAGTACGATGATCATGGCTCTATTTCAGGAAGAGTGATTCTCTTCGTGTCAATATTCCGAATCAGTGAAATAAATAAGGTCCATTTCTTGACACTCGGATTAAAGGCTGTGGGACAAGCAGGAGGCCAGGGTTGTCAGTGTGATGGAGGAGGTCGGGATTTGAAGGTTCACCAATGATGGATGAGTGTTTGGAGCTGCGAAACTTGAGGATAGGAAAGTGTCCATAGCTGAGAGGAAGGAGGAGAGGAAAGAAGCGTGGGGAAGGAGATTATATGCAGGAATAAAGGAATAATGAAAGAAAGACTGGAAATGTGTGTGTGTGTGTGAGAGAGAGAGAGAGAGAGAGCAGAGAAACGAAGAATTATGTATTCCACGTGACTATGATACAGTATTTATCTACAAAAGAGCAGCTTAGCTGCATTAGCTACATAAATATATGACATAACAACCTAACAGAGATGATTTTGCTAACTAAAAGTACATACCATACTTAATTTCAATACAATATTATTTTCACACTAATCATTTATTCACTCAATTAAAGTTGCATGAAATTATAAAGATAAAATAATCAATATTCTTATTTAGTCATCTAATTTTGTGTTTCACTGTCGTCTCATATTTGAAAGTAAACATAACCACAGTGAATCAAGTATATTTTATGTAAGCACTAAAAGAAAATTATTCTTAATTTTTTTCTTTTTAGTTTGAGAAATGATTTATGTATAGCAAGATTTCTAGTCAACACAATCAGAATCAAATTCTTAAAAATGTTATAGTCATCTCTGGAAAGATGCATGTTTAGAAAGTAGAAAGCACACGAATTTTTACCTGGAAGAAGCATATGGCCCTTTCGAAGGCCGACGACGCGCAGTCAACTTTCGGTACAAAACATACTAAATCATACACCAACTTTGGTGGGGACCCAAATGATACATCGTAATAGAGAGCGTTGGCATCAAAATTTTATTGGAATAAATTATCATTTGATAGTTTAATTGGATTGGCTATTGAATTAGGTCTTAAATTAAAGTCCATAATAAATATAGTTTTATAAAATGGGCCGGTCCAAAATGAATTATAAAATTTTTATTTATTTTAGATTAGCTAATTGGGCCAAAATAAATTAAAATATGGCCAATTAATTAATTAAACCTATCTCAAGTGGTATTCAAGTTCAAGGGAAACTCAAGCCTTAAGTCATCAAACCCTAATTTGTGCCTATAAAAAGGGATGCTAGGAGGCATACTAGACATCAAGAAATTCACACATCAAGAGAAATTCAGGTATCAAAGCTTTCAAGGCCGAGCTCTTGGCCCGAAGAAGTGCTGCAACCACAAAGGTTATACATCTTCTTTAAAAGCAATCTAAATTTTAAAGACCTTGATATCAAAATAAATACTTAATTTCAAGGAAATTCGTGATTTCATCTACAAATCTAGGAGAGAATTATGCATCTGATTCAAAAACAAGTATCAAGCCTTTGAATCAAATCCGAAGGAGAAGAATTAGAGGATTAGTCTTTATTGCGGAGATATTTCCAAAGATTGCAACCACTTTTTACTTTAAATTAAATATTGAATTTGTCTATATTTTTCTTATCTTGTAATTCTTTTTGCAAACTTAAAATTTGTGTAAACAAACTTTTGACACACCTAATGGGACAATCTCTATCTCTCATCTCTTTTCCCTACCTCAAAATTCCAGTTGTCATTTTCGAACTCTCCATGGCACCCAAGAAGAATCAAATTTCCATTATGAATTAGATAGATGTTTGGATATTATTGTCGAGACTGGTCAATCCTCTACAGGGGGTAAGATTGTTGATACTATTCCTTCAAATTGCTCGAACTCAGCAAGTCCTGCAAAGATCAAGTCCAGATCATCTTTTTTTGTTAGGTTGCCTGCAATGGTAATTGAAACAACTACAGTGGATGAACAACTTGCTCAAATGGCTCAAGCCATAACTAATCTTAAAATGATTGTAGAAGACAAAGACCTCTAGATTGCCCAATTGATGAACAAGCAGGACCACTCAAATGTTGGAGAGCGTAGTGAAAATTGCTCACCATCCTTAAATCATGTTAAAAATGAGAAGCAAATGAATAAGGCGCCACCCAAGTAAGACTCAATGTAGAAATCTAATCACTCCACGATATCTGTAACTGTACTATCCGTGCAATAACTACAATGGTGATAACTAACACTATCATAGCACAATATGGTCAACCTTCACAAAACTCGCTCATATACTCAAAACCATACACTAAGTGGATTGATGCACTAAGGATGCCGATAGGTTACTAGCCACCAAAACTTCAACAATTTGATGGAAAAGCTAATATGAAGCAACATATAATCCACTTTGTGGAAATGTGCATTAATACAAGAACTGATGGTGACCTCTTTGTAAAATAGTTCATGAGATCACTTAAAGAAAATATATTTGATTGGTTCATTGATTTAGAGCTTGAGTTTGTTGATAGTTGTGTAGAAATAGAGAGAGGATTTCTGAATTGCTTCTACAACACCTGTCACACTATAAGCATGAATGAGCTTACTAATGCAAAGTAGAAGAAGGACAATTTGATTGTTGACTACATCAACCGTTGGTGTGCACTAAGCTTGAATTGCAAGGGTAGATTATCAGAAGTTTTAGCAATAGAGATGTGTATCCGGGGGATGCATTGGGGGCTTCTTTATATCCTCAAAGGAATCAAGCCAGAAAGTTTTAAGGAATTAGCAACTTGTGCTCATGACATAGAGTTGATCATTATAAATCATAAAATGGCTTTTCTAGAAGATGATAAAAAAAAAGATAGAAAGAACTTAAAGAGGAATGAGAGATCCACTAAAAATACTGTGAAGAGTCCATGGCAGTTAAAGTAGCTCTTATCAAGATTTTCGCAAGCAATAACAAAGGAGAAAAAGCTTGATCAACTTGCGCCAATTGAAAGGTGTTGACCTACGTTGAAAGAATTATAAGAAAATGAGTATGTATTCCTTAGCTCAGATGTCCCGTAGATCTTTGATGAGTTATTGACAAGAAAAATGATCGAACTACCTAAGCTAAAATGCCCAGACGAAGTTAGAAAGGTGAATGACCTAAAATACTATAAGTATCATCGAGTTGTTAGTCATCCTATAGAAAAATATTTTGTGGTTAAAGAGAAAATTATGACGCTAGCCAAAGATGGAAAAATCATTCTTAATACCGAAGATGCCACTAATGAAAATATTGCTAATATCGCAGCTACTACAAATGCCACTTGCAACTAGAAGAATGTTCTTCCCCTACTCATAGGGGCATCGAGGATACTTCAATTTGGAAGTATAGATTACTAGTATCACAACTACTACAAATACCACTTGCAACTAGAAGAATGTTCTTTCCCTACTCATAGGGGCATTGAGGATACTTCAATTTAGAAGTATAGATCTAGTTATGTTTGAAGCTTTGTCCGTTGATAAAAAGAAAAACTCAGACACAAGTTCTATTTCTACAACTGAAGATGATGGTGAAAGGATTCTTGTGACATGTAGGTGGAGGAAAAGAGAACTTATCCACCAACTTCATCCATCATTCTCGAAGAGATAACATCTAGCTAAGTGCCCTCAACCAAAGTTAGCGAGAGATATGAAATCTTCTCATGTTAAGTCGAGAACATTGAAAAGAAATCATTGGGATCTTGTTACTCTAGAAGACTTTTTTCTAATAACATTTTTGATTAAAAGGTCAAAATGGCATTTCCTGCATTTGGAGAAGTGGAGAGCCAAAATTCTGTTTCTTGTTGTGCAGCTATGAAGACAAGATAGATTCTAGAATCTAAAATCAAAACTTCAAAATATCAAAGTAACTAGTGCCTATAAGTTAATCAAGGATCTAATCATGCCTATAAATCAGATTTGGATAGAGAATTATCTTGATAAGAAAATTTAAGGGTTATCAAGTGAACACTTCACCGATTACAAAATATGCTTGTTTGTGGTGCTGCAAGAAGATTGCAACGATATCCCTATCAAATCACCTCCAAAAATTCTTAAAAAATATATAGAGATAGGCAACACCTTGGAAAAATATTATTTAAATTTTTAGATCGATTATCCATTTGGAATGCCCTGGAGAAAATTGCAAAGTCGGACTTTGTGTAGATAAATCTCTAGAAATTGAGCAAATCACATACCATACCTCTATTGTAAAAGTCCACATACCAATAAGATCTTCCTAGATCTCTAGTATTTTAGTTGGAATAAGACTAGAGATCTGGCGATGATGGAGGTCGAATTTGGGGTAGAAAGATGAAGAAAAAGCTTAGCCTTCAACATATGAAATACTAGCTTGCAAATGTTTTGGAGGGAAATGAAGAATCTAATTCTTCACACCAATTAGCATTGCTTATGGCTGGCCAGCTATCTATATCTATATATAGATATGGAATAGTGTGATGTGAATTTGGCATCACACATTCCATGAAGGGGAGCAGCCAATGGGGTGTGCTTAGGTGGCAAAATTTGATTCCAAATTTCATTTGAGTCTTAATTATATTTGAGATCTCTTTTCAAATTAATTAAGATGCCATCTCAAATCTCATTTGAGTTTTTCCTCCAAAATTCATTATTCCTAATTAATCAAATTAAACCTTTTAATTTAATTAATTATCCTTTGACTTAACTTTTTAAGTCTAATTAGTTTAACTCCTTAAGCTAAATTCATTAACTTAACTCTTTAAGTTAATTTAACCAATTGATAGTCATGTTAGCACCAAATAATTAACTCCTTAATTATTGATCGAATTTAACTCTTAAATTAATTGATTAATTTAACACTTAAATCAATCAAACTAAAATTGACCCTCAAAATATGGCCCCAAAAATCAATACATTAGGAGACACCATTTTCTAACTCCTTAGAAAATTCTCTCCATTAATTAGGATGCTCATTGGATTTTGTGTGTGACCTAATAGGTTCTGCCATTTATTAGACATGGGCTCATAACTCCTTGTGACTTCTGAATATCTTATATTCATTCTACTTAAAAACTACTTTTAAACTAGTCGACTCAATTTAATTAATCTTATTAATTGAAGAGTACCCAATCTCCATAATTGATGTCCAATCTCAAGCCCATAGAGCCTAATGAATTGGCCAAAATAAATATTCTGGGGAACCATCATCAATCTAAGGATGCCATACAAATACAATCATTCCATATTCTATCTCTCAAAAGAGGCTTAAGGTAAGATGTTTGTCAACTCTCTAATAACCTCAATACTATGCTTCTATTCTCAATGTTCGATCCTTGTTTTGTGACCTCACCTTTGAAAAGCTCCTTTTTCAAATTGTCATGCCACCTTGTGCAAGAGTTTCTAGGAACCAATCATTACAAAACACATAAAAAATGTACTTGCTCTTCATAATAGTGGGAAGTCGAATTCTTTCTTGGATCTCATAAACTTCTATGCTAAGTATCTCATACCTAATCTCAACTCGAATAGCTCGCTAAGTGACCAAAGATAAGTCAAAATATGAGGATCGAACATAAGGTTATGATAGATCCTTAGGTCAAAGAATTAATAATATGCATAGCATAAGTAGGAGAGTTAGCCACTACTGAATTACTACTATGGCTATAGTGGATTATCTGTTAGGTCTTCAGTGCCTTTTTCTCTAATAAGCACCCACCAACATGCACCTGTATCTCATACAGTTGCTAATGGAATGGAGCAATTTCCAACTATTGAATTTATGCATTGTTAGTGCAAGTATGTCCGAATTTTAGATGCCCCATCTCATAAGATCCTATGACTTAGAATATTTAAATCACAATTGTGTGAAACTTATTCCATGATGACCAAACCAAGTCCCACAGTTACAAATGATCTAAGAGCTTCATCCAAATACAAGTGAAGTATAATAAAGCATAAGATAAAGATAGCAATATAATAAATATCATTAAATCAAGATTATTTTACAAGGAAATAGTTTATACAAGGCCAATCTCATTAGCTTGTAAGGCATTATTCCAATAATCTCCCACTTGCCCTAAAGCCAATACCCTATGTCCTTAAGACCTATCTTCTCAAAATATCCTTCAAAAACCTTTTGCGATAGGGATTTTCTCAATAGATCTACTATGTTCTCCTTTGAGGTAACTATTCCCACTCGAATGTTGCCTCTATCAATGATCTCTCAAATCAAATGATATTACCTTAATATGTGCTTGGATCGCTAATGAGATCTTAGCTCTTTAGCTTGCGCTACTACCTCATTGTTATCACAGAAAACAACTATTAGCGTAGCAATGCTAGGCACTATATCCAATTCTTAAATGAAGGTATTCATCTAAACAACCTCATTTGCAGCTTCTAAAGTTGCAATATATTCTACCTCTATGGTCGAGTTAGCCATGCTATCTTGCTTGGAACTTTTCCAGCTCACAGTGCCGTTATTGAGGCAAAATATGAACCTAGAAGTAGATTTGAGGTCATCTAGATCAGACTGGAAACTAGAATTTGAAAACCCTTCAAGTTTTAATTCTCCATTTTTGTATAACAAAAATAAGTCCGTAGTTCTTCTCAAGTACTTTAGGATCGCTTTTACGACCATCCAATGACTTTTATCAAGATTGGATTGAAACCAACTCATAATACTTAATAAGTGTGCCACGTCCGATCTCATATGTTGAACCACATATATTATGCTCCCTATTGCCGAGGCATAGGGTATTTCAGACATCCTTCATTTCTCCTTCTTAGTCTTGGGGGCCATAGACTTAGAAAGATGAATGCCATGTCCTATGGGAAGAAATCCTCTCTTGGATTCTTCCATACTAAATCACCTTAGTATCTTATCAATATATGGGATTTAGGAGAGCCCCAACATCATCCTCGATCTATCTCTATAGATATGTATTCTTAATATGTAAAATGCTTGTCCCAAATCTTTCATGGAGAATTGTGTAGATAACTATATTTTAGTGCACTCTAACATTCCTGCCTCATTTCCAATGAGAAGGATGTTATTGATATAAAGCACAATAAACTATACTGAGCTCCCACTAGCCTTCTTGTACACACATGGTTTATACACATTTTTGACAAAGTCAAATGATTTGACCATTTTGTTAAAATATATGTTCCAACTTCAAGATGCTTGTTTGAGTCCATAAATAGACCTTTGGAGCTTGCAAACTTTTTTCTCACTCCCTTTGGATGTAAAACTTTGTTATTGCTTCATACAAATTTCTTCTTCAATGTCACCATTAAGGAAAGAAATTTTCACATCCATTTGTCATATCTCATAGTCATAATATGCAGCTATGGCAAGTAAGATCCGAATGGACTTGAGCATAGCAATCAGTGAAAAGGTTTCCCCAAAATTGATATTGGGTCTTTGAATGTAACAATCGTTACTAGTCGCGCCTTAAAATTCACTACTTCTCCATCTACCCCAAGCTTTCGCTTAAAGATCCACTTGCAACCAACATGAACTATTTCTTTTTGTGGATCTACCAAAGTTCGTACTGTGTTTGAGTACATAGAGTTCATTTTGGATCTCATGGCATCAAGCCAATGTTCTGAATCTATGTCCGACAAAGATTCCTCATAAGCCTTTCGATCATCATCTGATTATCCTATCTCATGAAGAAATCTGAACCTTTCAAGTTGCTTTTTGGTCTAGTCTGACTTTCTCAAAGGTTTTGTACTAGGCCTTTGCAATTCTATTGTTTCCACCACTTGTAGGATATCTTGATCATCTTGAACTTCATCAAGTTTAATGACAACGCCTCTTCTATCTAACAAAAATCTTTTTCCAAAAAGGTGGCATTTCTTGAAACAAATACCTTTTGTTCCAAGGGATCATAAAAGTAATAACCTATAGACTCTCTTGGGTATCCCCCAAACATGCACTCGGTGGATCTATTATCAAACTTATCTCCTATTGTCCGTCTCATATAGGTAGGAGATCCCACCCCAAATCCTTAGATAATGGTAAGAAGGTGCTTTACCATGCCATATCTCATGTGGTATTTCTGATACTGACTTTGAAGGTACTACATTTAGTAGCTTTGCATCCGTTTCTAAAACGTGTCTCTAAATGAATATGGATACATTAGAAAATCTTATAATGGAATGTACCATACCCAACAAGGTATGATTTCTCCTCTCAGCTACTTCATTGAGTTGGGTGTGTTGGGTAGAGTCCATTGTAAGAAACTTTCATTCTCTTTAAGATAATCCAAGAATTCGGTATTTAAGGATTCCCCCTCTCAATTTGATCGAAGAGCTTTAATACTAAGTGCTTTTTACTTTTCTACTTTAATCTTATACTCTTTGAACGTTTCAAAGGCCTTGGCTTGTACTTCATAAGATACACATATCCGTACCAACTATGGTCATGGGTGAAGGTGATGAAGTAAGAATAGCCACCTTTCCTACTAACCATTAGTGGTCCACAAACATCTATATGGATCAAATTCAAAAGACTTGTAGATCACTCTATTTGTCCTACAAAAGGAGCTTTGGTCATTTTTCTATTCAAACAAGATTCACAAGTAGGAAAGTCCTCAATACCCCTAACCTTTAGTACTTTGAGAGCTTCCAACTTGCTCATCTTATTCTTGGAGATATGGCTAAGTCTAGCATGCCACAAAATGGCATATTCATAGATATCTAGCTTTCTTTCATTTGTTTGAGCATGCATTAGAGGAGTGGAAAAATCAAACATGTATAATCCGTTAACTAATGTACCTTGAGCAATTAAGAAACCATTTTTCAATGTTTTCAATTTCCCATATGATATTGAAAAATCAAATCCTTTATTATCTAAAATAGGAATTGAAATAATGTTATTAATGAGATTAGGTACATAGTAAATCGAATCAAGAACAATACAAGAATTCCCTAAGTCTAGTGTTATTATACCTTGGACCTCGGCCGCAACTTTTGCTCCATTTCCAAGATGAAGGATCAAATCCCCTTCACTTAGACTTCTTTTTCTTTCCATCCCCAGTAAAGAATTTCAGAGGTGAGAAGCACATATGGTATCAAATACCTATGAGGAAGAATTAGTCATTAAATGCATCTTAAAGAAATACATACCCTTCTGAAGAGTAGCTAAGTAACCTTTGCAGTTTCTTTTCCAATGACCCTTTTAACCACAATGGAAATAATTTGCATTGATTTTAACCTTCTTCTTAACTGTCCTAGAACTCTTCTCAGATTGCTTCTCTTTCGAGAAAGAACTCTTCTTCCTCTTACCTCCCTTTCTAGGGCCCATGGGACTTTTTGACTTGGAGAAGGATGCCATCATAAGAGGATTTTCTTTTTTCATCGTCACCTCTATGGTCACTAACATGTTCTCCAATCCATTGATCATAACCATTTTCTTGGACATATTAAAGTTTACAAAAAATTGGTCGAACAACGATGGCAATGATTTGATGATCAAATCTACGTAAAGGTCATAGTCCATTACCATGTCAAGTTGTCCAAGCTTTTCGATGAGTCCAATCATCTTTAGCCTGTGATCATGGATGCTTGCCCCTTCACTCATCTCTATCCTAAAGAGCTCCTTAGATAAAGTAAACCTTTTATGTCTTATTTGAACACCATACAACTCTTGTAGGTGCAAGTAGATCTCAAAAACATGTTTCATGTGCTCATGAGTCTTTTGGAGCTCATTAGTCATGGATGCCAACATGAGGCATCTAAATTGTAGATCATCATCCACAAATTTTGTGAGCATTTCACAAACCTCATCGGTTGCATCATCACTTAAAGTGTCTGGTGGACTTTGATCAAGAATATATGTCATCTTATCGGAGTCAAGAATTATCTTAAGATTTCTCAACCAATCTTGAAAGTTAGCCCCAGTGAATTTATTAGTTTCCAAAATGCTTGTGAGTGGAGTTCTAGCCATTTGTTTGTTGAAGATTTTGAAAATCTACATAATGTGAAAAATGCGAATAAACATGAGATTGAATTTGATTAAAAACATGTTATGGTCTTTCAAGCATATTTTTCTTTCACTATTTTATCAAATTCTTTAGCCTAAGAAGAATTCAAGAAATCAGATGTTTTAGTAAGAATCAAGACCCCAAGGACTTACAAGTAGACCCACAACTCGTGAGACATCCACAAATAATCCAAAGGTAAGAAATTTTTGCAAATTGCATCTCATGCAATTCTTGTTATATTTTACCTCACTTTTCATGTAGACCCACAACTCGTGTGACATTTACACTACTAGGTGGTAAGTCAAACCTACCAATCATTCTTCAACTTGAGACAGACCCCGACATCCCATGACTCGTGTGCCAATGCATGAGAGTTCTCAAATTAAAGATGCATCTCATGCTAAGTATATGGTCACGGTTTTCTACCATAAGTGTGACCTAAAACTCATGAGACATCACACAAATAATGGTAGCATCATTATGCCATATTTTATCAAGTAAATGCTTATCTCATAAACAAATAATTGAATCAAGCATAACATTTATGCCATGAATTGGAGATCAACTTTGACAAGTTTTAAGAAGCAAAAAATGTCGAACATCATTTTGTGGACTTGCACAACATTTATGCATCTATAACAAATGATTTAAGATCTTTTTTAACCATTTAAAGAGCAAAATAATTGGCTTAAAACCTACCCAACCCTCAACTGTTGGCTATTAGCCATGCTTAGTGCATGGTTGGGTAGTAGCTCTTGGCTACTGCCCGACCAACTTGTACATAAGAAGTCAGCAGCCCCTATTTTGGTGTTAAAGGCTAGTTAAGCCAATTTTCAGCTCAATTTTTGTACACCAAAAATTATAGAACACATTATAAACATTAAATCACACATTGTGGACCAATTTTTAGATCTAAAACTTATTATAAAATTGAAAATTAAAGTGCTCAAACATGTTTCAAAAATTCAAGTCTAAGTGAAAATCAAATTCTCCAAACATCTCCAACCAAATTCCAATCCAATTGGATCTAAAAATGACCAAAACTCTTTCAGCCATATTACAGCATGTTATATCAACATATAACATCAATTAATACCTAATCAACATTCAATATTAAACACAATGAATTAAAACATACTAACAATATAAATTAACACTTAAATCACATAATAGCTTGCTTTCAATCATCAATCAAGGAGCCACACACAAATCAACCAAAATTTTCAATCCATCAATTGAATCAAGAATATGATGATCTAGATTAATCCATTACATGAATCAATAAACCAAAAAATTCTAAATCTAAGCATGACTAAGGCTCCGATACCACTTGAAGGCAACATAGGCACTAGGATCTAAAATTAAAACTCCAAAACATCTAATTCACTAGTGCCTACAAGCTAATCAAAGATCTAATTAGGTCTATAATTCATATTTAGATAAAGGATTAACTTGATGAGAAAATCCAAGGATTATCAAGTGAACACTTCATCAATTACATAATTTGCTTGTTTATGGCGTTGCAAGAAGATTGCAATGATCACCCTATCAAATAGCCTCTAAAAATTCTAAAACAATATACAGAGATAGGAAATACCTTGGAGAACTTTTAGTTAAAATTTTAGATCGATTGACAATTTAGAACATCTGGTAGAAAATTGCAAACTCAGACCTCATATAGACGAATCTCCAGAAATTGAGCAAGTCACATGCCTTGCCTCTATTGTGAGAGTCTACACACTAATAAGATCTTTCTAGACCTCTAGTATTTTAGTTGGAATAAGACTAGAGATTGGGTGATGACGGAGGCCAAATTTGGGGTAGGAAAATAAAGAAAAAAGCTTAGCCTTCAATACATGAAATGCTTGCTTGCAAATATTTTGCAGTGAAATGAAGAATCTAATTCTTCCCACCAATTAGCATTGCTTATGGCCAGAAAACTAGCTATCTATATCTATATATAGATATGAAATAGTGTGATGCCAAGTTGGCATCACACATTCCATGAGAGGGACGGCCAATAAGGTGTGCTTAGGTGGCAAAATTTGATTCCAAATTTCATTTGAATCTTAATTATATTTGAGATCTCATTAAAATTAAGTAAGATGCCATCTCAAATCTCATTTAAGTTTTCCCTCCAAAATTCATTCTTTCTAATTAATCAAATTAAACCTTTTTAATTTAATTAATTACTCTTTGACTTAATTCTTTAAGTTAAATTAGCTTAACTCCTTAAGCTAAATTCGTTAACTTAACTCTTTAAGTTAACTTAACCAATTGATGGTCATGTTGGCACCAAATAATTAACTCCTTAATTATTGGCCTAATTTAGCACTTATGTAGTTTATTAATTTAACACTTAAATCAATCAAACCAAAATTGACCTTCGAAATATGGCCCCAAAAATCAATCCACTAGGAGACACCACTTTTTAACTCCATAGAAAATTCTCTCCATTAATTAGGAAGCTCATTGGATTTTGTATTTGACCCAATAGGTTTTACCATTCATTGGATATGGCCTCATGACTCCTTGTGATTTCTAAATATCTTATATTCATTCTAATTTAATACTCCTATTAAACTAGTCAACTCAATTCAATTAATCTCATTAATTAAAGAATACCTAATCTCCATGGTCGATATCCAACCTTAAGCCCATGTAGCCCAACTAATTAGCCAAAATAAATATTCTAGAGAACTATCATCGCTCTATGTGTGCCATGTAAATACGGTCCTTATATCTCCTATCTCTCAAAAAATTCCTAGGGCAAGATATTTATTGACTCCTTAATAGCCTTGATACTATATTTCTATTCTCAATGTTCAATGCCTGTTGTGTGACCTCATCTTTGGAAAACTCTTTTTCCAAATTGTCACACCAATTTGCGTAAAATTTTTTGGTAATCAATCATTATATAACACATAGGAAATGTGCTTTCCCTTCACAACAACGAGGAGTAGGATTCTTTCTTGGATCTTACCAATCTCTATGCCAAGTAGCTCATACCCAATCTTAACTTGAATAGCCCGCTAAGTGACCAAGTATAAGTCAAAGTATAAGAACCAAACACAAGGTTACCATGGATCCTCAAGTCAAAGGACTAATAATATGCACTAGCATAAGTAGAAGAGTTAACCACTACTGACTTGTTACTATGGCTATCCGGTAGATTCTCTGTTGGATTTTCAGTACCTAATTTTCTAACAAGTACCCATTAACATACACCCATATCTCACATAATTGCTGATGGAATGAAGCAATCTCCAATTTTTAGATTTATGCATCGTTAGTGCAAATTTGTCTATATCTTACTTGTCTTATCTCATAAGATCCTATGACTTGAAAGATTTAAGATTACGATCATGTGAGACTTATTTCATGATCACCAAACCAAGTCCTACAGTCATAGGTGATCTAAAGGCTTTATCCAAATGCAAATAAAGTATAATAAAGTATAAGATGAAGATGGCCATATAACAAATATAATTCAATCAAGATTGTTTACAAGAAAATAATTTATACAAGGCCAATCTCATTTGCTTGCATAACACTATTTTAATAGGTTATTGCCTTTACAAATGAAGATTTGCTATTGGGATCAAGGCCCCATGACTAGAAGCTCTTAGTTTTTGAATTTATACAAGCTCAAAAAAATCAACCACATGCTTATTGACAGGGAATAAATGATTAACATCATGCTAAAATCTACTATGAAATAATTGGGGATCATAGTTGGAGTTTTATCTCACAGTCGCTTAGCCATTCAAGGTTTCAACTAAGAAGGTCAGCAAGCCATTAGAATGATCTACCTAGATCTTACTATTGGAGAATTAAAAGTGGATACTTTGTTTAATGTTATTGATGCAAGGACTTCTTACAACTTACTGCTAAGAAGACCATAGCTTCATGAAAATGGAGTGTTTCTATCTATCCTTCACCAATGCTTAAATATTAGAAAAATGGTGAGATAATGAAGGTCGATGTGGATATAAAACTATTCACTAAGGCAGAATCATACTTTTTGGATGCCAAACTGTATCTAGACCCAAGCTTAGTGCAGGAAACACTACCATTAAAAGATTCATGTAATCATCTTATCGAGGGAAAGCATGTTGAATTCATAATTCTAGAGTTTGGTGATCAAAAGTTCAAGAGGTCGACTGCTGCTAAAACTTTGGCATGTAAAGTCATTGAATCAAAAGGGACACCCAATTTACTAGTATTTTAGTACACCCTTTGATCATGATGAAAGAAAGGACAAAAGTTATTTGAAACATAGATTCCATCACTGCACAATAAAATAAAACAAATCAAAGGGATAGGATCTGATCACTACAAAGTGATAAGGAAAGAGTTAATGATGCCCATCATCAATTTGAACTTAAAGGCCTCAATTGAATTTCCTTGTGGCAGGACTCAATGTTAAAAGTTTCATGGGATGTTTGATCCAAAAGCCTACAATCTCTTGGCTAAGTGCGTATATGACTTCTCCAATCCATCTTAGTTAGGAGAGTTGAAGCCGAAGTTAATTGGAGAAAAGATCCATAGCCTCATTAAAGCACAACAAAAATTAAGAAACCAAGGGTTTCGTGTTGATTAGCTAAGGACTGGCTTGGGATATGCACCAAATGAGTCAATCAAAATACATATGATGAAAAAAGATAAGTATATCAGTGTCCAACGTATTGTAGCTGACAAAGGTAGAAATAATGAAAGTAAAAAGTCAAGTGATCGTCGCGTCTTTGTATTCAATCAACTGAGCACTCACACCAATAGTCTTTCTATCTTTGATAGACTTGGTTAGAATCCATGAATTTGTAAAGAGCTTATGACAAGTTATCCATTAGTTTTGGTCTTCAATTGACTTGAAAGTAATGCTGTAGAAAAATGAAAAAAAAAGAACTAACTATGATGAGGTTGACATGATAGAGCTCAGGGCTGAACGTTAGACTATTTGCTTATCCTAATTGAGTGAAGCTAAATTCTTGATCCTAATCATCAATATGGACAGACCAGTAAAGGTAATTTGAAGTATTGTGAAAATTTCATCTAATGAAGATAGTGGACGTAAGGATAAAATAGAGGTCACTATAAGCTCTAACTACACAAGTGTTATAGAAGAGCCAAGTCCTCAGTACCTTGGAGAGTTTGACAAATTGATTATGGGTGGCTTTGTGCAAGATACAAATTACCATAGGTGGAGAACAACGTTTGTCCCTACTGTGAAAGTAAATGGAGTTATACAATGGAGGGTCACATTTTAAAGAGTTGAGGTTGTAGATACTATACAGTTGGATGATGAAAAAGATAATGAGCCACACTTATGTCATCATGTTACAGTTAATAAAGATTTTAGCTCAGGCATCTTTGAAGATAATATTCAAGAAGCCTCTCCACAACTTGAAGATAGTGCACAAACAACTATTGATGAGCTTAAAGAATTGAATCTTAGTACACCAGAGGAGCCACACCTTATATTCATAAATTCCCTCTTAAGTAATAAAGAGAAAGAACAATACTTAAGAACCTTGAGCGAGTATAGAGATGTCTTCACTTGGACAAATAAAGAGATATCGGGATTAGATCATAAAGTTGCAATTTATTACATCGACATAAAGTATGGGGTATACCTAGTAAAGCAGTTGTAATGAATTCTCTACCTGAAACTAATCCCTCGAATTGAAGCTAAAGTAAACAAGCTCATTGATGCTGGGTTCATTAGAGAAGTTAAGTATCCGACATGGATATCTAGCATTATGACTGTCAAGAAGAAAAATGGCCAAATACGCATTTGTGTCGACTTTTGAGACTTAAATAAAGCATGCCCAAAAGATGACTTTCCATTACTATCATTGAGCTCATAGTTGATGCAACTACTGATCATGAGGCTTTGTCTTTTATGGATGGATCCTCAGGATACAACCAAATTATGATGTCACCACAAGATGAGGAGTGTACAACTTTTCATACCCCAAAGGGTATCTACTATTACAAAGTGATGCCTTTTGGGTTAAAGAATGCAGGTGTTACTTACCAAAGTGCTATGCAGAACATATTCAATGACATGCTACACAAAAGAGTTAAATGCTATATGGATTATTTGGTTGTCAAATGTAGAAAAAAAAGTGATCACTTGGTAGATCTTCGAGTCATATTTAATTGGTTAAGAAAATATAACTTGAAGATGAATCCCTTTAAATGTGTAATTGGCATTACATCAAGAAAGTTTCTCGACTTTATAATCTATCATTGACGCATTGAGGTTGATCCCGCAAAGATAGATGTTATCTAGAAGAGCCTGTGCCAAGGAACTTAAAAGAACTACAAAGCTCACAAGGTAGTCTTGTGTTCATAAGAAAGTTCATATCAAACCTTGTAGGGAGGTGCTAACCATTCAATCATCTTATGAAGAAAGATGCCCCTTTTAGATGGGATAAAGGATGTCACAATACTTTTTAAAGTATAAAGAAACATCTCTTAAATTTGATAGTGTTAAGAGCTTCGGTACCTGGAAACAGTGGCGTATCCAGGAATTTAGGTAAGTGGGGTCAAAATATTAATAAAAAATAAATTCAAAATAATTAATATTTAATAAGAATAAAATTTAAATACATTAATTCAATTGTCCTCGATGAGTTTTCATATTCTGAAACGTCATCATAATATCATCATCTGAAATACTCATAAATACATCTCTTTCTTTATAAGTAATTAAACAATCATTAAGAAAGTCATCATCCATTCGGTTTCGCAAATCAGTTTTGATAAATTTCATCGCTGAGAAAGCTCTCTCTACACTTGCGGTGGTGACTGGCAAAAGCAACGAAAATTTCACAAGTCGGTACACATGAGGATACACCAAATGCTTTTTTGTCTCAACTAACTTTTTGGATAGATCACTAATTCCGTTCACATCAAAAAGTCTTATATCCGCAGAACTCACATCAATTATATAATTCTCAAGTTGACAACGAAGCTCAACTAAATCATACTCTCTAAAATCATCAGGATACTCATGATATTTTCTATATCAAAACATGCAAATGATTGAGATGGAGACAAACAAGCCATACCATGAAGTAAGTCAGATGTTACCTCATTAAATCGATTATTTGATTCTTGTAGTTGCCAATCAATAACTTTATAAAATAATTCAATACGGTAATGATTTAAAACTGTATACTTAGCAACTCTTCACTTTGATCTTCCCAAAAAGACATAAAGATCATCAAATATAGG
>JACGDI010005296.1:2417964-2537539 GCA_014898725.1 Jacaranda copaia
ATCTTCTTATTGTATCACAATCATTCGGGTGATATTTCAAAATTGATAATCTTTTTGCGGGATTGGCCTTTAAAGAGTCTAAATCAACTCTTTGACTTTGTTTTTTGAGCAATTCTGATCTATCATTGCAAGGTGAATCTTCTGATTGATTGACACTTTCTTGAAAGAGAGGCCAATTATGTGAAGACGAAGTAGAGCCTCCAAACTTTGAAATTCGGGTGAAAAACTTATCTATCGACATATGAACATTGTAAAATAAATTTAAATATAGTTAATTTAGTTTCTTTCATAATGCATAATTCATAAATATTAACAATTTCTAAATTCTAACCATAAATCCTAAATTTTTTATCGAATGCAACAATCATCAATTACATAACAATTAATAACAAGTTAACAATTAAAATATGCATATACAAAAAGTTAATAATTTAACATTATCAATTTATCCTAAATTTTAATTGATTAAACTTTAACATTTTTTATCCGTTATAAAAAAATCCTAACTTTTTTATCTAATGCAGCAATCATCAATTACATAACAATTAATAACAAGTTAACAATTAAAATATGCATATACAAAAAGTTAATAAATTGACATTATCAATTTATCCTAAATTTTAATTGATTAAACTCTAACTTTTTTTTACCCATTAAAAAAAAATCCTAACCTTTTCATCTAATGCAATAATCATCAATTACATAACAATTAATAGCAAGTTAATAATTCAAATATGCATATGCAAAAAGTTAATGAATTAACATTATCAATTTATCCTAAATTTAATTGATTAAACTCTAACCTTTTTTTACCCATTAAAAAAATCCTAACTTTTTTCATCTAATGCAATAATCATCAATTACATAACAATTAATAATATGTTAACAATTAAAATATGCATATGCAAAAAGTTAATAAATTAACATTACCAATTTATCCTAAATTTTAATTGATTAAACTCTAACGTTTTTTTTACCCATTCAAAAAAATCCTAACATTTATTATTTAGTGCAATAATCATCATTTACATAATGATTAATAACAAGTTAGCAAATAAAATATGCATATACAAAATGCTAAACAAGTTAACAATTTTTTTTTAAAAAAAGAACCCTAACTTTTCTAATACAAAAATCAAGAAATAAACAAAAGAAAAGCAAATAACTTACATTGATGGCCTTTAATATTCTTTGTAAATCCCAAGTGATGGAAAATATTTTTAAAAAAAAGAAGAAAAATCTTTTGTCTTTGTTTTTGGCTATTTTATGGGTTTGAGAGGAAAAGGAAGAATGAAGGAAAAAAGGAGAAGTGGGACTGGTTGGGGGGACCGACAGTTTTGTGTTCTGCCCCTTTTTAATTTTTTTTTGTTTTTGTTTCAAGGGGCCAAAACGACGTCATTTTGGCCCCCTTTTTAAGTTCACTGCACAGCTGATAAAAAAATAAAGGACTGCTGCAACAATGGGCATTCAAACCCAGACCACCCGTGTCTATTGGTTTAAATTTTCTATCAAGAACCAATTTTGCTAGAATCATTTTATACATAAGTGGGGTCAAAATACCTATATATTCATCATTTTAATATAAAAATATATATAAAAAAAAGCAAGTGGGGTCAACTGACCCCACATGCTCATGTGTAGATCCGCCACTGCCTAGAAAGCCGTTTATATTGTATATTACAGCACAAGATAGGTCAATTGGCACTCTTATGGCTCAAGAAAATGAGGAGGGTAAAGAAAAGGCACTTTATTGCCTAACTAGATCCCTGACTAGAAATGAATTAAAATATTCCCCTATTGAAAAAATTACTTAGCATTATTCTATGCCATTAAGAAGTTGAAGTACTATTTTGAGGTATACTCGATATGACTCATCTCTCATCTTGATCAAGTCCAGTTGTTATGTTAAGACCCAAGCTCTTTGGGAGATTGGCATAGTGGTCTGTTATATTCAACCAATATGAGATCACCTATGTGCCACAAAAGGCTGTTAAAAGGCAAGCTTTAGCAAATTTCCTAGTTGATCATCCTATCCCTACAGAATGGGAATTACCTGATGACCTCCTCGATGAAGATATTTTCTATGTTGAAGTTCTCCTGACATGGATGATATTTTTTAATGGAGTAGCTAACTCTAATGGATCAGGGGCATGGATTGTCTTCGGTTTACCGAAAAAGCAAGTATTGACATATTCTACCATACTAAGCTAGTTGTGCTCTAACAACATTGTTGAGTACCAAGCTTTGATCATTGGACTTCAAATGGCCTTAGAAATAGAGATCATGGAAATCGAGATCTATTGTGACTCAAAGTTAATCATTAATCAACTTTTGAAAAAATATGAGGTCAAGAAAAAGAATCTTGTGTCTTTCTTTCAGCAGGCCTCAGATTTATTGAAGAAATTTGAGAGTGTCAGTTTAAACCATATATTGGGAGAGAAGAGCATGATGGTTGATGCATTGGCTAACCTAGCAACTATTCTTGCTTTGCCTAAGGTAGAAACAATAAATATTTTCGTATGCAATCATTGGATTGTGTCGCTTTTTGTTGAACCCAATCATGAAGATTCAAATGCCGTATCAGTATCGAGTAGTGATGATCAAGATTGGAGGAATCTATTGATTGATTATTTAAAGTATGGAAAGTTACCAAATGATCCTCTCCATAAGACGAAAGTACAAAAGCGATCATCTCATTTTATTATTTATGAAGATACTTTGTATTGTTGATCTTTCAAAGGTAATTACCAACATTACTTAAGTGGCAAAGAAGTAATGGAGGCCATGATTGAAATGTATTCTGGGGTCTATGGTACTTACCAGTTCACTCATAAGCTTCATTATTGGATCAGAATGATAGGTTAATATTGGCCAATGATGGTCAAAGATTGTGTGGAATATACAAAAAGGAGTGAAGCTTGCCAACTATATGCAAATTTTATACACTAGCTTCAAGGCCCCTATATCATACTATTATTTCATGGCTATTTGATACTTGGGGTCTCGATGTTGTAGTGCCTATCACTTTGAAGTCATCTGCTGGTCATGCGTATATAATGGCAACTATTAATTACTTCCCCAAATAGGCAGAGATAATTCTTATCAGAGAGGTAAAGAAGGAAACAGTGGATAAGTTTATCCTTTTGAATCTTATTTTGCAATATGGGGTACCTTGCTATATTGTCACTAACAATGGGAAGCCATTCTATAACAAGTTGATGGATAAGCTATGTGCACAGTTTGGTTTCAAGTAGCATAACTCCCCAATGTTCAATGCAGTGGCAAATGGTTTAGTTGAAGCATTCAATAAAACCTTGTGTAACCTCTTGAAAAAAATGGTGTTGAAGTTAAAACAAGATTGGCACAAGAAAGTTGGAGAAGCACTGTGGGCATATAGAACAACACACCAAACTACTACCTAGGCCACTCCATTTTCTTTAGTATATAGAGTTGAAACTGTTTCCCCCCTTGAAAGTTAGATATCTTCACTTCATATTCCAATTCAAGAAGGACTCACCACTAAGGATAACACTTCATCTCAGACTTGAAGAATTGAAAGCATTGGATGGGAAAAAGCTTGAAGCTCAACAGCAACTTGAGTGCTACCAAGCTCACATGATGAGAGCATTCAACATAAAAGTTTGCTCTCGATCATGGCAAGTTGGGGATTTAGTCATGGCAGTGAGGAGGTCGATTACCATCACCCAGCGAATGGAAAACAAGTTTATATTAAAGTGGAACGACTCTTATGTGGTGAAAGAAGCTTACACAAATTGTGCATATAAGTTGGTGGATAAAGATGGACTGTGCATTAGCCCTATAAATGGTAAATTTTTAAAGTGCTATTATCCATAAAGAAGTATGCTCCTTGACGAACGAGCCTAAACTGCATGTTACTCCTGACTCGTATGAGTATAAATTGTGTATGGTACCTACTAATGGTAGTGTATGTGGATAAACTACTAACTTACTCCACTGAAAATATTTCATTAGTTAAAATCTAGAAATACAACACCTCGTCTAAGGTGGCTAAACTATGGATACTTTTGGCCCGCATGAGTATAAACTGTGTACAGCCCCCCCTTCCCCTCTCAAAACAAGAATTTTTGAACTTTGTGATGACTTGATGTACTTGATAGGGTACGTAAGCAACTTGGAATTTATTTTCTAAGTTTAGTCTTGCCTTTAAACAAGTTTGGTTTGTCTTAAAGATGGCCAATTTATGTGTAAGTTTGAACCAATTCATAATTATTCAATCATTGAAAGCATGTGGTTGATCTTGGCTTAATTGGTATTGATGAGAAAAGTGCAAAAAAAAGAGTATTAAAAAAAAGTGAAACAAAAGATAGATGGAAAAAAAAAGAGCTTTTATTGCATATAAATTTTCTTTTACATCAATTGACCAAAAATAAAAAATGCTAAGAAGCTAAATGCTCAAGCAAACAAATCAAAGGTAGCTAAATCATGGCGAGATTTTTCAAATAATGCTTCCATTCTCTTCAAAGCTTCAAATTCTTTGTTAGTAAAAAATGGAGTGCTCTTAAGCTTCGAGACTTCTTCCCTTTTGGTGGCTACTTCTTTTTGAATGGTGGATAAGTTTTCTTCAACTTTATGAAGTGATAAGCTTGTAACCTCTTCTTTGTTGTTCAACTTGGTAAGTCACGCCTTCAATTCTTCTTACTACTTGGTGATTTGAAGAAGTTCTGCTTGTAGGCTACTCACCTTCTCAACTCATTCAATTTCTGTTGCCTTAACCTTAGAAAGATCTTGTTATGCAAAAAGAAATGTTTTCTCATAAGCCTCTTATGTTTCTCTCTAGATGGAGTCCAACTTGACTTTTGTGTAGTTGGAAGTGCCCTTAAAGAAAGACCATAGATGACTCTCCAAGTATGATGTATCTTTCGTATATGTCCACGTCTCCATGATCAAGTCATCGATCACTATGTTTACCTCTAAAAGTTATTCAAATGGAGTTTTCATAACTTTTTAGCATATTTGTTCCCAGTAAAATTTGATCAACATTTGCTTAACCACAGTTTTTATAACTTGAGGACAAAATTCAAAAACTTCAGTACGTAGGAGTGGCAAGGATGAAGCTTCAAACATTTTCTTAGGTTCCTTAGGCACATTTTTCTCAACAAACAATTTTTTACAACAAAAATAAGCAATGTTTTTTGACTACTTACAAAACATCTCAATTTCATAAAGAGAATGATGGAATAATTGATGCATTATTATTAGAAAGATGGGAAGTAGTGCCCTCTCCACATAAGCTAAAAAGATTAGCCCCATTTATTAAGCCCTTGTTATGTTCAGAAGTAATGGGGATTCCTTCATCAAGGTCTACAATCTGAAAGGAAAATATAAAATAGGTAAAAGAGAACAGTAATGTAACTGAATAAAATTATGATAATGATGATAAATATGTGCACATATTCTGTTAATTCCTCTAAAGGCAATGAAGAACTTGGGGCATCTAAAAAAAATGTTGAATTCACACTAATATTATCTAAGTTAAGAACCTTCAATCTCTTTTTAAACTAGTATTGGTTGATAGATTCATCATTAGAGAGTGATAAGGCAGAAATCACTTTATTTCTTTCAATTGGACTAGCTATAAGGACAAGCTTGGGAGTCAAGTCCACATGAAGAGTTTTCTATATCTTGGAAGGCATTTCTAATAATTCCATGCCAACAACTGAATCTTGAGGAGATAGAGCAACTTCACCATCCTTGGAACCTTGCCTTAAAGCCCTTTGAGATCCTTTGGGATTCAAATCTGTAGGTTGATTAAATTTGAGAATGATTTTTGTATTTTTTTCCAAATAAGCCTTCTAATGTTTAGCCCACCAATCAGCATATTCCTTCATAACTAAAGGTGATAAAGACATACTGCTTGGTATAATTAGCCTAGAAAATGTGCCCAACAAAGTACAAGACTGCCAAAATCGAACAAGTTCAACCAACTTACATTTAAGAATTTCCCTCTTTAGGTGGCCAGGAATATCTTGACAGAAATCATGTTCCTGCTGAACTGATGAGGACTATAAGCTTCAATAATATATATTACCCCACTTCGGAATGTCAAGTAGCTGGACTGCAGAGCCATGAAAAGATCTTTTTAGGTATTAGATATACCCACATCATTTGTCACTTAGGTTTGTCCTTGTGTGCACAAGTTTTGAAGCCTTGAGGGATTAATGTTGTGGAATAATTCGTATGCCTTAGCAAGCTCAAAGTGTTTAGCTATATTCTCTCCTGCATATTTCACCATTTGAGCACTAACTGATTCAAGTTTTAATGGAAAATGTGTTTGAAGATAGCATCTAATCTAGTTGTACAATTAATGAATAGGAAAGATAGTAGTGAACTTGCTCAAACACTTTGAAGTAGATATCTCTCTCAAACCACGGTAAATATTTGCCAGTGTACGAACTGTTAGGAAAAAACAATTGCCACAAGCCATTTTACTTAAAACTTTGAAAATAGAAGCACATACCTTATCAACTTTGCAATATGATAAAGCAAAGTTGCAAACCAACATGAAAAGAAAGAAACCAAATAAGTTTAATCCCTAATATCATTTTCAATCTCTAGCACTAAAAAGGGCTCATAATACTCCTTAGTATGTGATAAAAGAGACATGTTGATATTCCCATAAGGATTGCAACATAGCCTTGGCTTGACAAGTTTCTTTTGGGATGACCTTGAAGGTGGTTGGGCATATCTAGGTAAGCCTATGAACCAAAACCCAATTCAGTCAGAAATAGATACACTATTGGAGTCCTTTGAAAGCATGTGGTATGTTGTGAGCAAATACTTACAGCTTTGTGGCCAAGAAGTTTGGTAGGCATCGGCATTAAGCAGCTTCTTGGCTGATAGAACAACTTTATCATAAAAATCTCTATGTATTGGCAATCCGTAAAGTCCACAAAGATCCCATAAAAAGTTCAATAGTTATCCAATAGCGGTGTGCAGTATGTTTGTAGAGAGCACTATAGCTCAAGGAATGTTTGGAGGACATTTTTGTTTTAAACATACATGAAAAATGAGGCATGAATGGCTTTATAGATCTTGGATTGACGAAGGGTGTTTGCATGATGGCCTAACATATCCTCTACCACTCCTAATAGCTAGTGTGAAAGGATACCTCGCCGAACTTGGATGCTGGAATTCTCCACGAGCCTCTATTGATGCTGAGATGGTGGTTCAGAAGTGAGAGTTCTGCATGCATAGCTATAATGTCATGAAGTGATGATTTCAACAGTAAGACTTTCGAATGAGCGAAAGCACTGAAATGCTAATCAATCGTCTCCTTTGTTATCTCCTCAGACCATTCAACAACATGCATAGAGTAGTTTGATTGAGCCTTA
This sequence comes from Jacaranda copaia, assembly GCA_014898725.1. NCBI lineage: Eukaryota > Viridiplantae > Streptophyta > Magnoliopsida > Lamiales > Bignoniaceae > Jacaranda > Jacaranda copaia. The sequence goes on from JACGDI010005296.1 coordinate 2,425,338, forward strand.
GAGGATTGGCCATCCACAATCGCTTCATACACACATAAAGTAGTGTCTTTAGCTTTAGAGAAGTTTTTGTCACCTCAAATCACAATGCATCGAGTCGGTTCACTAGAATCCTTAATATCCACTTTCACGACTTTACTAAAATTTCAAACAAAAAGCAAGCTATCAACATAATGTTTTGCTCCCCCCACCAAAAAAGGAGGGGGGGAGAGATTGTGCCAACATTCTACCTTTTACAGATTAATAGAAGCCTATTATAGCTATGATCCACAAACTTCTTATGAATGCCTGTGAAACTTGCAAAAAGAAATAAAAGGATTAGGAATATAATGAAAGTGCTTTCTTTTAAACAAATCCACAAATAAGTGCTGTGTAGATTTGCAAGACATGACCTTGTGAAACTATGAAGAATGATGAAAGCCAACTATCAACAAGAAACACAAATCATCAAACCTATTTGATAGAAGCCAATTGATCTAAGTTGAAGAGAATTCACTGGTATGCGAAGAAGACCTTGCATTGAGACCATTTATAGAATGTTCATGTATGAGGAATAGGAATTTTCCATGTTCTTCAATATTCTTGCAAAAGAATAATGCAAGAATTAATATTTAAATCATTCAAGATTTACTTTCCAAATAAAGGAAAAGTGGTCACATGGCCAATCTTGTGCATGAAAACATCTTTACAAATTGCATTAAATTTTTGATTTCTTGCCAAGCTAGGGGGATTGCTTCAAAGCAATCCCATGTTGTTAGTTATGCGGGACTACATGAAGAAATAAAAAAGGAATGAAGAAAATTGACAAATAACATAAAGAAGGAAAGAAGACCGAGCAAGATACTGGAGTGGCTATGGGGTAGCAAATTCATTTCTAGTTGTTGCTGCTAATGTTAAAACCAACCTTTGCTAAATTGCAAATGGGTCTCAGTTATAAGTTGCCAAAAGTCAACATGGTCATGTGATTTCTTCATTTGGAAAAAAAAAATGGAATGAGGAAAAAGTTTTGCAATTGTCAATTTCAAGATTGAGGCCAACATGTTCAAACATGCTGTTCAAAAAGACAATTTTCTGGTTGTCTCCTTTTGTTGGGAAGTGAGGTGGACTCGTGCTTAGAAAGGAAAATAAGTCATTTTGTCTAGTAAGGATAAAAGAAAGATGCATGAAATAGCAAGTTTAAATCAAGAAAATAACAACTTTACCATGTGATGTTGATACAGGCTTTCTAAATCCAAATTTCATTCCAACTCTTTTTAGGGGTGACATTTTTAATTTTATGAGCTTTTCAAACTGCGCCCATGGAATTTGTATGATGATTACTTCAAATCTCATCTCTTGTTTGGCATGTAGTTTGCCGAATTTTGAAATGGGGGCATTTGTTGGCATAACAATTTTATTGGAATAAATTACCATTTGATAGCTCAATTGGTTTGGCTATTGAATTGGATCTCAAATTAAAGTCTATAATAAATTTGGGTTTTATAAAACTGGCCAATCCAAAATGAATTATCAAATTTCTATTTATTTTGGATTAGCTAATTTAACCAAAATAAATTTTAATATGGCCAATTAATTAATTGAACCCATCTCAAGTGGTACTTAAGTCCAAGGGGAGACTCAAGCCTCGAGTCATTAAATCTTAATTTGTGCCTATAAAAAAGGGTGCTAAGAGGCATACCAAACATAAAAGAATTCACACATCAAGAGAAAGTTAAGCATCAAAGCTCTCAAGTCTGAGGTTTTGTCTCAGAGAAGTATTGCAACTACAAAGGTTTTATATCTTCTTCGAAAGCAATCAAAATTCTAAAAACTTTGATATCAAAACAAATACTTGATTTTATTCGTAAATCTGTGAGGGAATAACGCATATGATTCAAGAACAAGCATCAAGCACTTAAATCAAATCCAAAGGAGAAGAATCAAATGATTAGTCTTCAATTACGAAGATATTTCTAGATATTGTAACCACTTTTTAAGTTAAATTAAATATTAAATTTGTCTTATCCCAAAATTTCATTATTTCCATCTCTCTCCACCTACAATCTATTAAACAAAGATAATCATTACTTTTTCAACAATTCAATTAAATACAAACTCATTTTCAATTTATTTTTGCTAATTAATTTTTAAAATTTTAAAAATAATAAAATAAAAATAAAACCAAACAGGACCTTAAGGACTATTTTCTAACCTTTACATTCTTTCTGCGAAGCGAACTTGATAATACGTACGAGGCAATAAATCTTATGATCGATTCTCGAATTTGTAGCAGCTGTGGGATTCGGGGAAGCTGTGCTCTCTATCTGATGTCAACTTCAGTCATTTCACGATTCTCAAGCTCCATCTTTACCAATTATACATGTGGTTATTTGGAGGAGAGATTTCATATTAATTATTATGTAGGCTTATATATATTCAAATGAATTAAAATTATTGAAGGAGAACATGGCAATGATAGAACGTGTTATAAAGATGCTAATAAGAATACAAATGCTAGTATTAAGGATTTATTACCTAATTTATATTGCGCAGTTATAGAAATACTTAGAATGTACTTTGAATTCTTTATTCCACTCTTTATTTCATTTTTTATTCTAACTTATTATGTATGTATATATCAAATATATTTAATTCACAATCAATTATATATTTTTATAAAAAATATTTAATATATGTATTCTATTTACATAAAATAGAATAGCAAATGAAATAAATTATCTAAACTCCTTCGAGTATGAGTGTGATTGTGTCATTTACTATGCATAAGGTGATTTAGAAAATTTTATCCCTTTCATAAAGACTTTCCTAAACTTTTTGTGAGTTTAAAACAACTATAATACCCTCAAAGAACAATCACCACTACACATCCTATTCACAAGCTGGAGTAAGAGCTTTTATCGACGGAGCAAATAAATCATATTATGTTTGCATTAATCCAATTTCTTTTCTATTTTGTATTCTTTTTAATTAACTAATAGACAAATATTTATAAACATTAACTATTAACATACAACTGCTATTGTTATGAAAGTAATATGAATAAAAGATATATTTGTAAAATCACAACTAGTGTACATGATAGGATGGGTAAACCCTCATACTTGGATTATTCACATGCAACTAAATTGAGTTCAGATCAAAAACTCTAACACTGTAAATATTGCTATAAATGGAGAATTTGACACATCGAATCACTTCAAACGCATTTGTGCAATTTTTACAAGTAGGCATGTTCACAAATTAGTGACCTACTACAGTATTAATTCATAGTAAAATTAATACCCCGTCAGCTACAAAAATAAATAAATGTCCATATTTCTTGTGGTACCAGAACTGAAAACAATATTGTTTTGTTCCAGTTAACAAAATGAAGGCAAATATTCCTCATATTCCATCAACTTTTCCCATGGATTTTATAAATAGGACTATTATCAAAGCATGGGTTCAAAGTTGCCTCTATTACCCTCTTGAGAGAACATGTTATCTAATAGTGATGGAGAAAGGTAAAGGAAATAAAATATGCAGAATTAAAAATTATTCAGTTCAGATTCTTTATTTTATTTATAGAAATAATTGATTAGAAATTAAATACAGTTAGTATGTGTATTAAATTAAAATAAAAATATAATAGAGGATTAGAATCACGACGCGAACACGTTGTAAGAAAGGAAACATGGGATGGGATGGGATCCCTTCAAATACCTGGATAGCCAGGGCATTGGTCCACCTTTTCAAGTCAACCTTGACACCGTCCACATTTCAATCTCACAATTTTCCATTTTGGCTTCTTTGTATGACTTGGATCAGTTTTCAACTAGGGCGGCAATCCGCTGGGTCTTAGTGTGGGTTCTCTCTCTTTTCATTTCGGTGGACCCGAGCCTTTTGCTAATCCTGTTGGCACACTTCACATGTATTAATAATTTTTCAATACAAATAGTGATATGTGTGGAGTCTATCCCACATCGGATGGAGAAGAGGGTCTTGACCAGCTTATAAGCGGCTTGTCCTCCCCTCCCTCACGAGGCGCCTTTTCATAAGAAAAGGACAAAACCCCCCGCTAAGCCCGGACGCCCCGTAGTGAATGGTCAACCGAGCGTAGGTGAGACAATACCTCGGGGCGAGGCCGCCATGTGGCGAGGGATCCATGCATCATCAAATAGAAATATTTATTTAATTTTTTTATTTAAACTTTTACATAATGAAATAGGAATATAAAGTGAATGGACTATAAATAATAATTAATGCATAAATTGTAATTTTGAATATTAAAAGACAAATGAGGATATATGATGCACAATACTCGAAAACACACCGAAAGGGGCTGATGCTTCATTAGTAACTAATGATAAGAACACATTTGATTCTTGTGTATTATACTACTATAAAAAGAAAGGCCATTGTGTGTCTAGAATGAAAGTTTTTTTTGTTTTTTCACATAATTTGTCCTTTAATTATTTCAACAACAAAAATTCACAATGAAATTTGAAAGATAAATTGGAAAGTTCGGCATAAGAAAGGTAGTTTGTATACTAATTCTATCAATATTCTAAATTTATCCTTTAAATTATTTTTTAAGAATGATGATTCAATGAGGTTGCAATTGTATTTTTTACAAAATTAACAAACCCACAAATTCATATTTTGAAAACTCTACTCTCAATTTTCTCTTTTATCATATTAAATAGCTAATACAATCTTAACTCTGTTCAATAGTTCAAATTATTTCATTCATAAATTGTGAGTGACTCAAAAATATTTTTGTGCTGGCAAAAATCGCATGTATCAACCACCAGTTCAATAACAGTGAAACTAGCTATATCATTATGATGTAACTTCAAAATTGATTTTTCTGTAATAAAGAAAAAAATAATCAATTAACACAAGTGACAAACTGGTCATTCGTGTAACTTCGACAATTTAGGCGGAAGAAATTGTACGTGCATGAAGTTGGAATATGGAAAAGAAATTGCAGACAAATGAAAATATGTATAATCATGCATAATTATGGTAGTTGTGGGTGTAGTAGTAGGATGGTAGATATTTATATAAATATAAAGATTTGAAAAAGAAAATTAGGATATTATAAGAAAAGCATTTCAAAACATGTATACCGAAATGGTATGCTCTTTATTTATAGTATAGATTCTAAATTTATTTTTTAAATTATCCTTTAAAAATGATAATTCAATGAGGTTGCAATTCTATTTTTCACAAAACTTACAAATTCATAAATTCATATTATGAAAACTCTATTCTTTAATGTCCTTTTGTTCATATCAAACATCTGGTACAATCTTAACTTTACTCAATACTTTTAATTATTTCATGCATAAATTTTGAGTGACTCAAGAATACTTTTGTGTTCGCGAAATATCACATGCATCGACCACCAATTCAATAAAAGTGAAAACTAATTGTACTATGATTATGTAACTTCAAAACTCATTTGCTACAATAAAGAAAAAATAATCAATTAACACCAGTGATAAACTCATTCGTGTAACTTTAGAAAAAAAATAGTATAAGTAAAATAATAGTTTATGTGGAGAAATTGTACTTGCATGAAGAAGTTGGAAATATGGGGAAAAAAGACTGCCGAGAAATGAAAATATGTATAATCATACTTAATCAAGGAAGTTGTGGTTGTAGTAGTGGGATGATAGTTCTTCTCTATAAATATGAAGATTTGAAAAAGAAAACAAGAGTATTTTAAGAAAAGTACTTGAGAACACACTAAAAAGGTAGGCTCTTTATTTATAGTATAGATTTTAAACTTATTCTTTAGAAATGATGATTCAATAAAGCAATTGTATTTCTCAAAAAATTCATAAACCCACAAATCCATAATATGAAAACTCCATTTTTTATTGTCTTTGTTTATCATATGAAACGTCTAATATAGTCTTAACATTATTCAATAATTTAAATTTTTCATGCATAAATTTTGAGTGACTCAAAAATATTTTTATGCTTGTGAAAATTGTGTGCATCAACCAAAAGAAATTTACTTACATGAAGAAGTTGAAAATATGGAAAAAAAAAAAAGTGTAGAGAAATGAAAATGTCTACAATCATGCATAATCATGGTAGTTGTGGATGGGAATGATAGTTATTCTGTGTAGGTATGAAAATTTAAAAAAAGAAAATGGGGGTGTTTTAGGAAAAATACTTGAAAACATAGTAAAAGGATAAGCTCTTATTTATAGTATAGATATAGATATAAATATAAATATTAATATAAAATAAATAAAAAATATTTGCTTATCTCTTCTATAATGGTACAAATTTTAAATAAATTTATTGTTTATTTGAACTTTTAAGATAAAAAAAAATTATAATAAAGTGAAATAATTAAAAAATTAAAATAGGAGAGAGAGAGAGAGAGAGAGAGAGAGAGAGAGAACATCAGGAAGAGAAAAAATAAAAAAATAAAACCATCTTAGTATTATTTTGTATAATAAAGTTAATTTGTCCATTTATTAAAACACATATTAAGTGAAATACTATGGCCCCCTTGATTTACTAATATTATTGGGAGGGGTTGTCAAAGTTAAATAGAATTTATTTTGATCTATTTTTGAGTTTTTGAATTTTATTTTTTTAAGTATTTAAAATATTTTCACTATTCTAATTATTATGAATCTTTAAGTGAAAATTAAATGACTTCAAAACACAATTATTACATCACAAATATTGACCATCAATTCTTATATAGCTATTGTTGGAAATAATTGCACATAAACACATATTTGATCCATATAGAATAAAATAGATGGTTCAATGTTACCCTTTATATTACCTTTTAATCAGCAGAATCTTGATAAATACCATCATGGATCAAAGCTCGCCTACATGCCTCTAACTACACATGGATTATAAATTTTTTGATTCGATCATCTCCCAAATATAAACTCTATGCTCTTTAACTTTAACTGTCTTCTTCTATCTCTACTTGCCTTGTGAGATTGCGACTAGAGCTTCCACAACCATACACTCCTTAAATCCTTGGAGACAATTTGAGATACTCCAAGAAAGATTGAGAGAGAAGAACTACGAGTACAGAGAGAATATATGGAGAGAGTGAGTACTCAAGTTATGTGTAAAACTTTTAGGAAGAGGGCCTATTTATAGGCTAGTTTTCCAAGAGTCCAATCCAACTATGTGTCAATAGGTATATGGATAATGTTTATCTCACACGAGGGAGAATTATCTTCCTAGATATGAATGATTATTATCCCACATAAGGGAGAGTTATCCTCCTAGATATGGATGGGTATTATCTATCCATATCTTTTCACAAGGACGAGTTCTAACCTAACAAAAACTACAATTCCTTCTAAATGTAGATAAGATCCATTCAAATATGGATGGGTTAAGGGTCCAAGACCTGACCTAATTGGCAACATCTCTCACTCATACATATTGGACCTAATCTCCTCAAGCATCATACTCATAACATTTGTCAATCTCACATCCTTTCTTTCATATAGGGAATAAAGCATGTGACCAAGCGAGAAGAGAACAAGTGAGGAAAGTCATATTAAGCCATCACCAAACTAACATAATCCTACAACTCCAAAGGCTTGCTATGTATCCCAATCTATGTGGTCACATTAGATCAAGCATCTTTGATTCGTCAGTAATAAGTAAAGTATGCTTATATCTTTCCACTATGTATCTATGCTCATGGCTATGTCAAACATTTTAACTCAGTCGACCGGCCTATTAACCATAGAACAAGAGTAGGTTAATAACTTGGTTCTTCTTCAATCCGTTATGGCAATTCATTTGGTCTTTATATCTTTCCTAATCATACATCGACAAATTGAATTAATCATGGCTATTTGAAACATGCTAAAGTTGCATCATCAAGCTTACTCTTCATGATATGGTCCAAAGCCCCAAAGAATATGAGAAAAAATAAATGCTCACACAGAGTGATAAAGCAAGGACCCATTTAGTCACTCTTAGGTCATCACAAAGCACATATAGTATGAATACATGTTATGATAGAGCTCCCACTCAATTCTGGCATGTTATGCTATTAACATCATATAAGCCTCAGTCCAGTTACTATTCAAGCACTTAACCTACACCACATTAGACAAACACTTCCAAAATGCCTTTTAGTAGTTCGCATGTTCAGCTACCAATAAGCTTTATGAAGTTAGACACACTTCATAATCGATCACATATGATCTCATCTTAGCTCTAAGCTAAGGCAACTTTTAGTAATATATATTTCTCAACCTTCCTCATTTCTCCAAGTGTAAAGAAGATCATTTGCATTTCTCTCAACTATGCAAAATGATCTCTAAGTCTCAACCTGCTAGCTATCAAAGCGCCAGGGTAATTGCCCGTGTGAGTGGGCCAATCTAAGCCTTATGACATTCACATTTCATAAGTACACTACCAACACATAATGAGCATGCAAAAATATCTCATTAATCATAATATGTTCTCACAAGCCATAAGTTTTTGGTAATACAATCCCCCAATGACATATGCCTTTAGAGAACAATTCTATATAAAAGTTTGAAGAAAGGTTAAGTGATCACGTTGCTTGTAGATATATAGCCAAGAACAATGCATAATACTTTTCATCAATGAAACAATATCTGGTATAAATATGTTTTAGTACCTAAACAAAATTAAGTATTCAAAGCATACAAAGTAGCTTCATTATCAAAAAATAACGATAGCCCTACATATATGCATCATCTCTAAATGTAGCAAACCAAATAGTCTCCAACAAACTTAGCCCAATTCACTTAAACATCTAGGATCCACTTGATTGCATCTCAATTTACATCAAGGATCACCTTGACATCAATTCACCATTACTAAGCACAAGACTAGTCAAGTATATACATAGTATACTTCAAAACTTTGTCAAGCGCTTACTTAAATAATATTTGCTAACGTTTCTTCTGTCTTCAAATTTAAGGCATTTATACTAAGAATATAATCATAACCACGAATTATCAATAGGATTAGCATGATGCATATATGGCTTTTCTTGGAGCAAACTCCAAAGTACTATTAAATGATCTTGATGTCTAAACACCAAGCGTGCATCTTCCTCTCCTAAGTCCATATCAAAAGGACAAACACTTTCAAGTGGCAACATTTCATGTCACTTACAGCCATCATATTATCATCCATATAGAGTGTGAGAACAAATTCCTTCACTTATCCTAACATACCATTAGTGACTTTATTCAATCATCGTTAAGCCTATCAAAAGATAGCTAGCAACACTACTTAGACAACAACTCAAGTTACAAATAGAGCTTTTCAAGTAATAATCTTACTTCTTGTACCCCCACTACATGAATTTGTTGGATGATCCACATAGATCTCCTCGTCCATTTTTCATTTTGATATGCTCATTCAAATCATCCAAAACAAACTCAGACAAAAGTAGCGACAATTGATAGTAATGGCTAAAAGAGAAAAAATCTCACCACTTAGAGAGAATATTTCACCTTTCTTTGAGCTTTACATATGTTAATCAATTCATTTTCTTAGTGCTTTGAACTTAAGAAACCATATATTTCTAATGGTCTTGTACTTAGAGACTAATCAACTAGCTCTTAGATTTTGTTCTTGGCTATTGAACTCACTTTCTCCTTTATATCATCTATCCATTTTAAATAATAAGTAAACTTCACATATGATCTTGTAAATCCTCCTCAAAGTAAATGTTTTCATCACCTTGTGAGAACATACCTTGTCAATTCCTTAGGCATATACCACAAATTTTGGCTTGCAACCATCTTACAAAAATAGAAGAATCCATTTTGAGACACATATTTTTATGATATAAGCTACAACCAAGAATTATATCACCTTAATTGAGATAAAATCAATTTGCGCCATAAATCTAGCTTAACTAGAAGTATTTGACTCCTTAATTTTCACAAGTCCATTTAGCTGCAAAGTGTTTGGAGTCACATCATAACTTGCACCACTATTTGTCTTTAAGTATTTGTCCAAACTATTTAGACATGATATTCTCGCTTCCTATTAGTACATTGAACCTTCATGTTCATGCCCCAATTGATTCTCTATCCTTCAAAATCGCTTTGAAATATACAGCGCTTTTGATTGGTGAGAAAAGGGTTATATTAGCTAATAACACAAATGGTAAGAGAAATAGAGTACACTATTTAGTGTCCCTCATTCATAAATCTGCACTCAATTTTAGTGGACTAACTTTAGAGGATAGGTGACCCTCTTTTGTTTTCTAGCAGGCCTTCCCGCTAGAAAAGTTTCTAAAAGTGGAGATTGACCTTAGCGAGTACACCCAGTGTCTTGTAGCTATATGGTCATTCTTTTAATTAACATGCCAAAAATAAATGAAGAACTATTAAAAATACTTGCGTGAGTCAATTTATGAGAAAAAAAGGTCTCTTAAATAGAATGTGAACAAACTACACTCAATTAATGTCTCTCAAGTGCTTCAGTTCAAAATAGACTATATAGGATGATTAGTACCTTTTGCACATCTCCAATGGATAGCTCACACCTATTTTTGAGCTTGGAGGAATTAGCTCATGCTCATTGTTGAGCTAAGGTATCACTTTGCAATTTATAATACCTATTCTTTTTGGGCACATTCTAGATATATGGCTGCATAATATTTGAACATAGTTTATATTCTTGCTTAATTTCCATCAAAATGCTAAGTGTTGCTAGTAGCTTCTATCCAATAAAGAGAGAATTGAAAACACTAGCAAATAAAGAAATGAGAGAGCTCTGAGAGTCAAACTTCATCTCAATACTGTTATGAGTGAAGTGAATCATCTCAAAAGTTTCCTGCACTTAACATTTGTTGATTTTTAGTTGCTTCTATTATTGCAGTGACGCATTACTTTGTTGGATCAATTTGTGGTTCTAGTTTTGCTATTTGCTTTTGTCTAGCTCATCCTTGATTGCACCAACATCATCTTAATGGTTAGCATAAATGATAAATGCAATTGTTTAACTATCTATAATCAACCTCAATTTGGCAATTTTATCAAAAATATGATTAATAGCACAAACAAAATTTATCCATGAATCGCCTCAAATGGCGATTGAGGATAATTGAACCTTTTCTTTTGAGTGAACTAATACTACAAGTAGAGCTCAAATTCTCTAGTTAGATTTTCTTGTTTGTAGCTTAAACAATTTTAGAGCAAAAACTTAAATTTTGATCCATTCATTAACTGTCAGCATCTAAATCGTGACAATATTAGGCAACTTGTACATTTTTCATATTAAATTGACTTGAAATAAAAATTAGTGTGGCGATCTAAGATTAATAAAATTAATTGCGCAAATAGGTATTGCCTAATATTTTATCCTAAATCCAAGTAAATTAATTATTACTCCCTTATACCAAGTGAAATAAAAAATTTCGCAACTCAAGCTAGTAATCATCTCCCACTGAGTTAAACAAAATAATGAAAATTTACTGATACTAAATAAAATAACAATTGTCCAAATAAATATGAATGTCATTATTTAAATATGAAAATAATAATAATAATAACCCCACTTGGGCTACATTGATATTTGGTGCTTCATGTTGAGATCGTTCGGCATGATGGTAACTAACAAAAATATCCTCTTAAAAGAATTTATTGAATATGGTTACAAAATAAATTGGACTAATAAATGAATGCCTCAAAATATTAAAGAATATTACATTTGTCCAAGGCCTACTACATCAATCTAATCATAATGAAATTGGTGATAATATCATTGCCACAAACTATCTCCCATTAAAAAATAATCCATGATTAAATAATCAAAATAAGGCTCAATTTACATGAGAATCCAAATGTCAATATCTATGCATGCATAAGATAAAACATCCCATTTGAATAATCTCATTTGCATCATATAAATAATTACAAAGTTGCAATAGAGCATGCAATTCATAAATATATTATAGAGCAAGTCACCTAATAATCAACCACACAAGAAAATAGAGCATATCTTTACATATTAGTACATAACCATAATTTTGACCATATATATTTGCATGTAACCTTTATGTGCAAATATCACAAACAATATTTCTGATTAATTCTCAATGAAATAAATAAATTAAAATAATTAGGTTAAAGAAATATATATACACATATCTTATCTTATGCTCTTTCTAGGTGCATAATCTATTCTTTTAAATAATTTATCACATTCTACAATATGATATAAACATTGTAATAACAATAATCACAAAAAATATTCTTATTTTAGCCAAAAAAAAATTCGCCGACTATTCAATTTTTAGGCTAAAACTTCAAAAAATCATATCTATCTCATTTTAAATCTATTTTTGATGAGTAATATACCATTTTGAACCTATTTCAATGCTCTACAGTGTAGTCTAAACAACTCAGAAAAAATATGAACTATGTTTGAAAATTGTAATTTAAGAAAATGAACCTCAATCTTAGATTCAATTTTTCTCTCAAAATAACAATCTGATTATCGCCAAAATTTAACCACATGATTTACATGCCAAGATTTACATATGGCAAAAAATTCATGCCAAAATTTTGTGCTTTCAAAAATTAAAAATTTTAAGCATAAAATAATTTTATGGAATTTGATCAAATCAATAAGTGAGAATGAGCCCTATTAGCTCTAATACCATTGTTAAAAATAATTGCACATAAACAAGTATTTGATCCATAAAGAATTAATAAAATGGATGGTTCAATATTATCTCTTATTCAGCGAAAGTTTCATAAATACCATCATGGATCGCAACTTTCCTACAAGCCTCTACCTGCAGAAGTATTATAAATTTCTTGATTCAAAATCTCCCAAGTATAAGCTCTATGCCCATAACTTTGAACACCTTCTTCTATCTCTACTCGCCTTGTAGGGTTGCTACCAGAGCTTCCACATTTGTACACACCTTAAACTCTCAAAGACAATTTGGTGATCCTCCAAGAAAGATTGAGAGAGAAGAATTATGAGTACAGAGAGAATATATAGAGAGAGTGAATACTCAAGTTGTGTGTAAAACTCTTAGGAAGAAGTCCTATTTATAGGCAAGTTTTCCAAGACTCCAATCAAACTTGGAGTCAATGGAGATATGGGTAATACTTATCCCACACAAGAGAGAATTATCCTCCTACATATGGATGGTTACTATCCCACACAAGGGAGAGTTACCCTGTTAGATACGGATGGGTATTATTTATCCACATCTCTTCACAAGGAAAAATTCTAATATAATAAGAACTCCAATTCCTTTTAAATGTAAATAAAATCCATTTAAATATGGATGTCTATTGAGTTAAGGGTCCAAGACCCGACCCAATTTGCAACAGCTACAATTTCTGATAAATTATATTATTATATAAATGATAGTGAGTCACAATAAATTCACATGACTCACCTATTTGTTCTTCAATCTCTATTATTTAACATGGTAGAATTCCACCAAATAAACTCTTCAAAAGTACACTTAACAACTGGTTGAAAAAGGTTTTCGTTTTCGTTTTTTCCTAAATCTTTTCATATTTCAATAGGCTGATTCTTCTAAACAAAATGATTAGATTTTATTACTACAGTAGATGGTTCAGAATATGTATACATTTCGGAATATTTGTCTTGTTAACTCTTCCAAATCAAAATTTTATAGTTCCAAAAATTTGGAAAGAAAACAACTTGCTTGTTAGGGTTCCAACATATATATGTATGCTAATTTTATCTGGCTAATTAAGTTAAACTTCATAATGTAGCTGTGATAACAACTTATTTTCCTTCTAAGGGTGGTGTATTTGTATTTTATCCAATTGTCCTATGCAATTTGCACTCATATAATGGCGAAAAATATTGGTGGTCATTTACTCCACTAGCATAAATTTTATATATATAATATGATATTAGAAATTTGAATTTACTGGATCTCTAGTGTGCATATGTATGAATAAAATAAATTAAATAAAAGATAAATGGCACTTCACCCTCCGCCCTCCTAAAAAAGAATTTAATTGTTTTGGCACATTAACCCCCAAACAATAACTAAAAGGTACTTTACCCCCCTCAACTTAGAGTTATTGGAATACTTTGCCCTCCAAATAAATTTTTGATAGATTATGTGGTTGAAGAAAAAAGCTATTCTTGCCATTTTCACTTTTCTTCACCTTCCTCAACATATTTGTGTGATGCTTTACGCAAATGTGTTTTATATATATTCCCTTAAGAGGGCTATTAGTTTGTAAAGTGCATTTCATGCTAAACTAATTATTTATGTTTGTAATCAAAAGGTTGAATTAGCTGTTAATATAAAAATATATATATGCAATATGTGAGCACTTCTTCCTCTTTCCTTCCTAATTAGCATGACCATAGTTTAGATGAATGACAAAATTAATGATTCTAATTCTTTAAAGATGGATTAGATAATCTTAGCATTGCTAAAATAAAGCATGAGCTTTACTATTTCCTAAAAATGTCTTTTATAAAGTAAGAAAAATATTGTTTTAGAGTAATTATAAGGTTAGTGATTTTGCTTCTTTAATGTGGTTTGGCTAAACAATTTTATTAGATAACAAAATGAATTAATCATTCAAAAATGAATTGCAAAACAATCATATGAAAGACTAATAATACTTTTAACTAAAATGCATGTGTAGACATATTAATTTTTGGCTAATTGAAAAGTGACACGTGTAAAATAATATGTTAGATATTAATTTAAAATTTCTATTTATTTCATGGAATTTATTAAATTTAATTTTAAAAGATAAATAAATAATTTTAATTAATGATTTAGTATTATTTTATACTCAAATCAAATATTGGCAAGTGTCAAAGATAGAGTATTTATTCCTGTGGACCAATCAAATCAAAGATATTTGATATTATCTTTTGATATTAATATTATCTTTTGATACTTGATATTATCTTATTGAAGAGATAATCGTCGAAGGAATTCAAGTCAATCTAAGAGTCTCCCATCAAATGCCTATTTAAATGGGGTGACCAAAGCTCATTCTACACATAACACAAATTCCAGCAAATGAGAGGAGTTTTGAAAGAGTTCAGCAATTCTTTCAATTGAATTCAAGGAGATCCATGACATTCAAGGCATTCTTCGCGAAGCTCATATATTTTTGCCATTTGATTCGAGATTAAGGTGTGGAGCCCTCAAATTGGCATTATTTTATTCAAATCAAATTAAGGAGATCCACGATGTTCAAGGCATTCTTCACGGAGCTCATATATTTTTGGCGTTTGATCCGAGATTACGGTGTGAAGCCCTCGAATTAGCATTATTTCTTCAAATCAAATTTAAGGAGATCCAAGGCATTCTTTACATAGCTCATTATATTCAAGATCATATTTAAAAGGAAAGAATTCGAGGATTAGCTTTAAGATTGAATCCACAATTGATATATTTTAATTTTATTTTGTTTGTTCAATATTTCTTATCTTGTAATTTTGATTTTGCATATAAAGAAATTTGCGCTTACAAATTTGGGCACACCTAATGGGTCGATCTCTACCTCTTATCTCATTTCTCATCAAAACTGAAGTATCAAATGGCTGCCAATAAGACTGTTGCATTGAAAATTACTATCTTAAATTACTTAAGTACTGGAGCAAAAGGTGTTGGCGTCATCACAAGAAGTATATCCCAGAAGTTGTAATCATCTTCGTAGGTGGCTCCTTTACTTGTTGTGGAAAAGCTATTGCCACATTTTATTTATCTGAATAAAGATGGTGGAGGCTCAAAGGAAGAATTTGTATCATCCATTCCCTATTCAACCTCAAATTCCTCAAGCATGGTGACGGTAATGGTGACAAGTGCTACAACCTCAGAGGAACAAATTGCAAATTTGATGAAAGCTATTGAAGGACTCACAAAACATGTCCAAGAGCAAAACTTTCAAATATATTAATTGACGAGCAAAGTGGACAATCTTGATGCCAACTGCATGGTGGAGAAAAAATTGAGGCTCAAGATGAAGGTGAAACATTCACAAAGAAGTAACCAGTTGGAAATGAAAAGACTGCAAATAAAGAACTACAGGTTTTCTATGATGGACTAGTTGTCATTAACCTATTGAAGGAGTTCATTATGGAGACTATCAAAGACAAGCTTGAAACAAGCTCTAAGTCATCAATGACTTACTCCAAGCCATATATTCAAAGGAATGACAACTTGAAGATATTGATTGGTTACCAGCCCTTAAAGTTTCAGCAATTCAATGGCAAGGGCAACCCAAAGTAGCATATGGCTCATTTCATTGAGACTTGTAATAATGTTGGGACATATGGAGATCATCTAGTCAAGCGATTTGTCTGATCATTAAAGGATGATGCTGTTGATTGGTACATTAACTTAGAGGCATCCTCTACTGATAGTTAGGGGCAACTGGAACAAGAGTTCCTCAATCATTTCAACAACTCTCAAAGGACAATTAATATAATTGAACTCACCAACTCTCACTAATGGAAAGAAGAACATGTCATTAACTATACCAATTATTGGAGAAATTTAAGTTTTAACTGCAAAGATCAATTATCGGAGGCTTCAGCCATTGAGATGTGCATCAAAGGAATGTATTAGAGTCTTTGCTGCATACTTCAATGAAGTAAACCAAAAAATTTTGAAGATTTTGCAACTCATGCACATAATATTGAAACAAGCATGAATTTTGATGAACAGGAAAACTCAAGTGATGCCGATGAAGATGAAGATGTTGGGGGCAACTAATTTTCATCTTCAAATTTCATACACTCCTTGATATGAACCTCAACTATCCATAATGTTCCCATATAAGAGCATAAACTATCCAAAATTTTGAAGTCTCCATGTCTCCAAATCTATGACTCAAGTTTCCAAGTCGTCAAATTCAAGACTCAACTATTCAAGTCTCCAAATTCAAACTCAAGTCTCAAGCCTTCAAATACAAACTCAAGTCTCCAAAATTCACGGCTCAAGGTTCAAAGACTTCAAGTCAAGACTCATGTTTCCTAGACTTCAAGTTAAGACTCAAGTCTCTAGGTCTCTAAGTCCAAGACTTAAATATTTTTTGAGTTTTCAAATCAAAGACTTAATTCTCCAAGTCTTCAAATTCAAGAACATATCTCAAGTCTTCAAGTATTCAAGTTAAGGCTCAAATTTTGAAGTCTTCAAATTTAAAACTCAAGTATGGAAATCTCTAAATCCGTAACTCAAGTCTTCAAATTCAAGACTCAAGTCTTCAAGTTTTCAAATCAAAGACTCAAATCTTCAAGTCTTCAAGTCCAAAGCTCAAGTCTTCAAATTTCAAATGCTCATAGATACGAGCATAAACTATCTAAAATTTTTAAATTAAAGTTTTCTCATGTACTCCTTGATAAAAGTTTAAATTGTTAATAAGGCTCCCAGATACAAGCATAAACTATCAAAATATTCAAAATCTCCACATATGCTTCTTGATATGAGTTTAAACTTTCTATAAGGCTCCTAGGTATGAGCATAAACTATCTAAATATTCAAATTCTCCCCATGTACTCCTTGATAAGAGTGTAAACTATCTATTAAGTCAAACTCAAGTAAACTCCCTGACATGAGTATAAATTGTCAGCCAAATTCAAGTGGACTCCTTGACAATAGTATAAAATATTTATTCAAGTTTAATATACTCCTTAACACATGAGCCTAAACTGCATGTTACTCTTAGCCCGCATGAGTATAAACTATATACGGCACCCTTCTCAAAAGGATATTTACTTTGAATTATGTTATACTTGACCCTCTTATTGGGTACCATAGCTCGAGAAATGCTTCAAGGATGTTCCTATTGCAAACGCGAGTGAAAAATGAACAAAAAAGGGAAAATTACCAAATACTTCAAGCCCTACCTCTTTCGTGGATTATCGATATATCGTTCGCCAAGTCTTGAAGTGGGGGCATTTGTAGATATGTTAATTTTTGGCCAATTGAAAAGCGACACATGTAAAATAATGTGCTAGATATTAATTTAAAATTTCTATTTATTTCATGAAATTTATTAAATTTAATTTCAAAAGATAAATGGTTAATTTTAATTAATGATTTAGTTTTTGTTTTATACTCAAATCAAATATTAACAAGTGTTAAAAATGGAGTGTTTATTCCTATAGAACTATCAAATTAAAGATATTTGATATTATCTCATGATATTGATATTATCTTTTCATGTTTGATATCATTAAATCAAAGATAATTGATATTGTCTCTTGATATTTGATCTTATCTTATCAAAGTGATAATCATTGAAGGAATTCAAGTCAATCTAGAAGTCTCCCATCAAGTGCCTATATAAAAAGGATGATCGAAGCTCATTCTACACATAACACAAATTCCAGCAAGTGGGAGGAGCTTTGAAGGAGTTCAACAATTCTCTCAATTGAATTCAACGAGATTTATGACGTTCAAGGCATTTTTCATGGAGCTCATATATTTTCGGCGTTTGATTTGGGATCAAGGTGCCGAACCCTCGAATTGGCATTATTTTATTCAAATCAAACTTAAGGAGATCAACATCGTTCAAGGCGTTCTTCGCGGAGCTCATATATTTTTGGCATTTGATTCGAGATTAAGGTGCGAAGCCCTCAAATTGGTGTTATTTCTTCAAATAAAATTTAAGGAGATCCAAGGTATTCTTTGCGGAGCTCATTAAATTCAAGATCATATTTGGAAGGAAAGAATTTGAGGATTAGCTTAGAGATTGAATCCACAATTAATATATTTTAATTTTATTTTATTTGTACAATATTTATTGTCTTGTAATTTGAATTTGTGCTTACAGCATGTACTAAAATTCATTTAGTTGTATTGCAATCAACAATTAACTTTCTAAACAATAGGAAAAGGAAAATGAACTAATTGAATGTAAGAAAAAAAATAAGAACTCTGGTATCCTATTGTTCTTGATAGATGATTCTTTTTTTTTTTAATTTCTGAGTTGAAAAATGTAAAAATGACAAAAGTAGTTGGGTTCCCTATATCTAAGAGAAAAAAGGTGGGGAAAAGTGAAAATGACAAAAATAGCCTTTTCTTCAACCCTATGATTTGCCAAAAATTATATTTAGGGGGAGTGGGGAGAGGGAGGAGGACAAAGTGTTTTAGTAACTCTAAGTTGAGGAGTGAAGTGCCTTTTAGTTATTTTTGGGGGATAATGTGCCAAATCAATTAAATTTGATGGGGTTAGTTTTGATTTACACATAAATAGATAAAATACCATAAAAACCTAACAGAGGAAAAAGGGCGAGCTACTTTTTCCCTCCAAAACTAAATATGTTTTTTGTTAATCTTTTTTTTTTAATACCACATGTACTGCAAATTAAGAATTCATTAATGTTCAAATTCATCTATCCAAATTTTATTATTTTCCCTTACGTTCATATTTCCAATTTCTAAACTTTAATTGATATACTGGTTTATAACCAACTAAATTGGTATAAAATCTGCACAAAAAAAGTTTTTAAGAGAATTGCTTACACACAAAAAAAAAAAAAAAAGATAGAAAGAAAGAAAGAAAAATTACTAAAGATTCTCTAAAATAAATTTTTATACCCAAAAAATTCATCAAAACATTTTTCAATCTAAAAAATATAACTCATGAATTTTTTAATCCAAAAATCATTGACTAAATATTTACCCCTAACTCAAGATATTGACTTGATTTAATTGAAGACTTTTCTATGCTGTTCCAAATTGATTTCTATCATCTATTATTTTGATTTTATAAATTAAAACATTTTGACAAAAGTTTTTTCTTGTTATATTAAAAGAATTTTTAAGTTTTAAAATTGAATGAACTAAATAAAATGATTAAAACTTTCAAAGGTCGTAAGTACAAGTTTTTATTCTAAACAATTCAATACAATTAAAAAAACAATCTTAAAATTGAATATCAATTATTAAAAAAACTAATATACGAACTTTCATGATAATTTCGCCCAAATGTAGGACAAAAATTAATGATTGGATCTTTTAAAACGAAAAATTGGTGGAATAGATTTTTTGAACTGGAAAATAATTCCATGAAGTTTCATAATGTAAAACATTATTTTAAGAAATTCTTAGTAATTTTTTGAAAATATACCAAAGTTAAGCATCAGTACCTTTGTATATATGAAGAACATTTTCACCAATCAATTAACTAAAAAGCACTGCATTCACATTTATATTTGGGATTCAAATTCAAATAGCCAAGATATCTAGACATATACAAATAAATATAAAAATAAAATAGAATATGACGTTACATTAAAAAATACACATTAATTTACATTTTTCTACTTTTTATTCTGTAGTTAGAATATTTTCAAATTGAAAATGTTTTTTGGCATCTTTGACAGATTCTTTCTTTCACTTTCCCTTGATTTGTTAATTGTGGAGAAAGACAAACTAAATTTACGCCAACACAGAATGATTTTGCTATTGACAAATTGGTAGTTTGCAAGTTTGAGTCTAAATCCAAAACCAGACATTTGACTCACATTGCTTTTGAGCTGATTTCAACAAATTTAATCTGCATGCTTTTCCATCAGATTCAAGGACAATATAATGCCTTGTCTGGTTACATTTCTGATTTCATTTCTAATTATAAAACACTATGAGGGAATTGAAAATTTATAATGAGTTTAGTGTGCCACCGAGTAAGATATATATGGTTTTATGTGTTTTCATGTGGAAAAAGATGTAAAAAGCAAGAAATTTGTCTGGTCAAATATTTCCAAAACATAACGTATATGTGATAATAATTATTTTAATCTATTGAAATGAAAAATTATTAGCTTTAAATATGTGTGAAAAAAACAAAGAAAACTTTACTAACTGAGTGTTCGGAAATAACTTGGTCATTTAGATTTTTTTAAGGAACATTTACTAACATTAGATATTGAAAAGATCAAATTTTAGAAAGAATAACAACATAACTGATATTAATAAGAAATTATCATTTAATTTGATTGTAGAATATAGTTATTTTTAATTTAGTATAACATTCTAGGAAATACTTGATTGTGTCTTAAAATAAAAGTTGGAAACAACATGAAACGACAAAAATGACGAAGAAATCGTATGAAAACAATGGAAACAGTGTAGAAACAACAAGAAGGCAGAGAAACAATGTGGAAAAAGTATCAAGGCCGAAAAACGATATGAAAACGGCAGCAAGATAGCGAGACGAGACAGAAACAGCATCAAAACAACAAGACAGGCCAGAAACAACATCAAAACAGTGAGAACGAGCATAAAAAAGGCATGAGATAGCACACCTCGGTGTTGGAATTGTGCACGTCATGTGCTGGGGGCAAACAATAGATTTGCACCCTAATTTCTTCCACCTAGATACAGGCACTGCTAGCTTAGCAGCTTGTTGTAAGCATCGTCTTTATGCACCTAGGTGCACAATATGGGCTTAATAGGTCTTTCCAAGCCCAAATATGTTTCTAAGTCTGTTTTTCATTTTTTTTATATAAAAAGATCCCATTCCAAATAGTTTTAGATTAGTTCTGAGAGAGTTTCATCTTTCGAATATAGAAGGAAGGAATTGGGTATTCTCATAGGTTTGTGTGATTTGAATATACCTGGCATTTTTTTATTTGAAATTAATAAATAGGTAAGCACAATGTTGAACCACGTTAAATCTTGTGTGTTCTGTTTTTGAATTCTTTTGCTCCTACAAGTGAAAAAATGGAGTTTGCTATGTGTGTTCTGTAGGTAATTAAGATTTTGATAAAGTTGCTATGAGTGAAGAGATAGAGTCCCAACACAAAAAATGGCATGTGGGAGCATGTTGATGTACTTAAATGTTGGAAAATTATTGGCGCAAGTGGATCTTCAAGAGAAAAGACGGAATTCTAGGGGTTGACGATGCTTGCTATAAGGTGCATTTGGTTGCAAATGGTTTCATTTAGAGAAAGGGAGTTGATTTTCATAAAGTGTTCTCCCAAGTCATGAATCATACTCCTATTCTTGTGTTACTCACCATGGTTGCTTTATTTGATATGGTGTTTGAGCATATGGATGTGAAAATAGTATTCTTGAATGGTGAATTAGAGGTGCAAATTTATATAAATCCACAAGAGGGATTCATTATTTCGGATAGGAAGATCAAGCTTGCCTTCTAAAGAGATTTTCATACGGCTTGAAGCAATATCCTAAGCAATGTTATAAAATATTTGATGAATTCATTGTTAAGATTGGATACACTAAAGGTATTAATGATTATTGCGTGTACTATAAGAAATGTATTGATGGTCTTCTTGTTTATTTACTGCTATGTGTTATAGATGTGTTGATTATGGGTTTGGCAATGAAGGAAAAATTGAGAGGAGAAGAAGCATAAATTTCAAAAATTCAAATAGATGCACATAGGAAGCTAAGCATTCAATCACACTAAATATCTCCTCCAAAGGATCGTATCGTGTGTTGAGTGAATTTCACAACCTTGAAGATAGAAGCTAGAGTAATCTTCAAAGCTTAGAGGAAGAAGAAAGCACGTGAGAGATTATGGGATGGAGAAGAAGACTAGAGGGGAGGAGTTTTAGAGCCAAAGTGACAAATCAAGGAGGTGGCCACTAGGCTATATTTATAGACAAAATTTGGCTCCAAAAATGTAACTCACCCATACATACACCTATATGTGTTGTGATCACGTCTTCCATTACTATGGATTATCCTCTTAGATAGAATCTAGATGGTCTAAGTAGGGTGGTATAATGTGGATCCACCACACTAGATACTCTTTAGTGTGTTACACTTTTCACACCGTGGAATCTTATCTATATGCACTATGTATAAGATTCACATCTTTCAACTTATGGAATATTTGAATAGACAATATATATACATATATATATATATAAGGATCACACTTTTCATTCCATGAAAATGATCCTAGTGGTTCACTTAGGCATGGTCTAGTATGATCCCATCACACTAAATCATGTTTTTCTAGTTTTGATGGTCCATATATTTGGTCTTAATCAAAATCCAATTTAATGCCAATTTGTGGTCCCTCAGTCCGTGAATTTGTCTTTACAAATTCTTCTATTAATTAAATAATTATATTATTTAGTTGAATTATTTCAATTATTGAATTAATTAAATTGGCTTCAATCAAATAATTAAATTATTTAATTGAATTAGTTTAACTCTTAAATTAACCAAGCCAATTAATTCCTTCTTCTCTATCTAATTCCTTGGATAATATTAGCTAGCACTTAGATAATATTTACTATGAAGATACCATGGATATTGTGTGTGACCTGTTGGGCTCGCCAATCAATTAGACATCAGCATAGGACTCCCTATAATTTAATTGTTAATAGTATAATACTATTTTGATCAATTAAGCTAATTTAGTTGACCATTCTTGAATGAATCCATATTAATTCAAATTAATCCAAGATTACCTAATCTCACCAAGCCCATAGAGCCCTATCAACGAATGAAATCAATTTTCTGAATTTTTCCATTTATGAGTACCATGCAGATATGGTCCTCACATCTTCCATCTCCCGATTAAGGCCTAGCAAGATATTCATTGGAACCCTAATAACCTCAATAGCTACATATTTATCTTTTATGATCAATTCTGTTGGGTTCTCAACTCTGGAAACTCCATTCCAAATGTCTCAATGCCTTGTGTAAGGGCTTCTTGAGTCAAATATTGTAGAAAACATAGAAGATCAACTCATTCAACAAGATAAGCAAAATGGATCCTTTATTGACTCTCACAAACCTTTATGTACAAGTAGCACACCAAAACAAACACCTTGTGACTCATTAAGTGCTTGGTGCGTGAATCAAAGTACAAGGACTGGAATACTGGATTACCATGAAACCTCACATATAAGGACTAAAGATATACCATCATAAGTTTAGAGAATCATCCCTATTAGACATGCTATTTTGGCTACCATGAGGATTCTCTACACCAAATCCTCAGTGAACTTCTTCTCTAACAAGTACTCACTAACATGTATCAGTGTCCACTACATTGAATACCTATGAAACCTTTGGAACAGACATCACTAATGTAAGTCTATCTGAATCTATGATGCCCTTATCTAATAGGCTCTATGATTTGGGAGTATTTTCTAGATCACAATTACAAAGATACATATCATGATGTAGCCAACTATTGATCTACATTGTCACCCGTAACCATATGTGGCCTTGTGAGCTTTAGCTAAATGTTTAATAAAAAAGCCTAAGATATAGATAGAGAATAACATGATTATATTTATCAAATAAGAGTAACTCATAAGAGCAGTTATACAACAATCTAATTGGCTTGCTAGGCGCTACTCTAACATGTAGTTCAATTTGGATTGATTTTAGGATAAAAGCGAATCGATTCAAATTATGTAATTTATATTAGACTAGTTTGGATCAATTTAATTATCTTTGTAAATCCAATCCAATCCAATTTATTTTAAATTAATTTGAATTGGATCGATTAATTGACTTTTTATTCAAATTTTCAATTAAAATATTTGACAATTTACAATTGGCAATTTAACCAAATTCATCAATCGACTTGTAATAGATATTCCTTTATAATTTAATCAATATAATTAAGATAATATTGGCCTTATGAATTAAATTTTATATGAATATATAAACTACAAATTATAAGTGTAAGTAATGCTAAAAGATAAAAAATATGAATTATAGAAGTCAAAACTAATGATAAAAAAGATTGAAGAACAAAAAAAAAAATCAATAAAAGTTCAGACCAACAAAATAAATCAATAGAGTTTCAAGAATTAACTTCCAAGCAAGCAATTATAAAAGTTGCAACATTAGGTTTTGGATATTTTATCGATGTTATATTTCATTTCAGTTTATTTATGATACTTATAATTAAAGTAGTTTTTTTGTATTAGTAGTATATAAAATTTTAATTCAATTTGGATTGAATTAGTTTCTGAGAGTGGAACTAATAGTCAAATTGAATCAATTGATTAAGGAAAAATTCAATCCAAACCAACAAAACAAAATCCATTTTCGTCAGTTTCAATTTGGTTTCTATTAGATGGTTGGTTTGTTTGGTCTATTTTGGATTTGAATACCCTAATGTTAGTTGCCTCCAAAATATGTCTGATACTAATGTCTTAAAGGCTCAATTGAGTAAGAAATTTGAGATGAAAGATTTGGGCCATTCGATGAGGATATTAAATGTGAAGACTATATGAGATAGACACTCTAGGTTATTATACATGTCCCATCAGAAATATATTAAGAAAATACTAAAGCATTTTGTGACGAATAAGTCTAAGCCAGTCAATATGCCCTTTGCAGCTCGTTTCAAGCTTTTATTAGATTTACTGAGTACTAAAGAGGATAGGGAATATATGTCTAATATGCCTTATGCTAGTGCAGTTGGTGTGCACAAGGTCAAATATTTCACATGCTATAAGTATTGTGAACAGGTATTTTTGCATGCACAAGGGAAAATGCATTAGCACAAAATGAAATGAATTATGAAGTATTTGGGAGCTTTTGCAGATAGATGTTCAATGTATGACAAGCTAAAATTCTAATGATAGAGTTGTTAGCTATATAGATTCAAACTATGTTGGAAATTTGGATAGTAGAAAATTTATGATTGGCTAACAGGTTATATGTTTTCCATTGTAAGTTGTACTATTAGTTAGAGGCAACTTTTGAAGGCATCAGTTATACTATCTACCTAAAGGTGTGAATGATGGTATTTAGGTAAAAGGGTCGATTGATGATATAAGTATGAGTTTTCATATTATTATGGTATTTTATATTAGCTAGAGTGTTGTACATTTCTTAAAGAATAAGGTATTTCACAATGGAACAAAGCACATTGATGTTAGTTATCATTCTTTCTTCAGAATATGGCATCATAAGGTGTTTTCTTGATTGACAAAGTTGCAACTAATAATAATTTGGCAAATATGTTGATGATCACTATTCTAGGGATCAAATTTGACATTTTTTGCATTTGATAAATATTTGTAGACACAAATAATCACCATTTGGGGGAAACAAAGATGATGAATAAAGAATTTCAAGTCAAAGTGGAGATTTTTTATTTTTCCTTGAAATTCAAGTTGAAAACTACAAGAAATAGCGAAACAGTGAAGAAATAGTGTAAAACGGTGGAAACAGTGTCAAGACGTAGAAATAGGAAACAAATAGCATCGAAACGGCAAGACGGGACAAAAATGGTATAAAGATATGAGAAGGGGCAAAAAAAACATGGAAGCATGGAGGATGGCATGGAAATGATGTGGGACGAGCAACGTCATAGTTGCTTGCGCATTGGGGCATTTGTTTCTTGGCCCCCAGAAGCAAACATTCAAATGACAACTAGTTTTTGGTACCGTTTATCCTTAGGTCCAAGTTTTGTGCTCTGTTTGTACCCCAAGTGCAAGTTTTCTGTGCCTTGGCACATAGTGCAGGCAAAAAGGGTCATTTTCCACCCCAAACATGCTTTTAAGTTCGTTTTTCATAATAATTTTGCATAAAACTTTCATTTAAAATAGTTTCAAACCAGTTTTGCAAAAGTTCCATCTTTATAAAAATGAAGAAGTTCAGTGTTCTAGCAAAGTTTGTGGGAATTAAATGTGTTTGGTACTTTTGATTTGAAATCAATAGAATTTATCCCTTCATTTGTAGAAGTAGGCATATTGCCAAACCACCTTAAATTTTGCATGTCTTGTTTTTAAATTTTTTTTGAGTATTTATTATTTATTACTATTTATCTTTCTTGGTTGCAACATGATGTGTATCGTACTTATCTAATAAGAGTGATAGCTTGGAAAATATGTGTCGTACTTTGTCCAATAGGGGTGATAGCTTTAAAAATACGTGTTGTACTTTGTCCAATAGGAGTGATAGCCTTGAAAATGCTTTGGAGAATCCCTCACTGACTTGGAAAATATAACAATAATAATAATATAATTTCAATTGAGAATAGGGCAAAACAAGTATGCTTCTTGAAGTTCAAGTAATTGAAAATAGCAAAATAATCTTTTAAAATTAAACCAAACAAAAACTTCAATTTCTTCACTTGACATGATATACTTTTATTTTTTTCATTTTATAATAAAATCTAAATATAAAAAATAAGATTAATCATTTATCAAAAAATATAGATAGAAAATTTTGTTGCCAATTTAACCATCCAAAAGGTGAAAATTTAAGCATTATGAAAAACACATGTATCAAATTGATATAAGGTTGTAACATGTCAAAATGCTTTTATCTAGTAAAATGCTTGCAATAAAAAGTCTTATAATATACTCAATTCAATGCCCGATGCATATGTAAATTAAGTTAAATTTGGTAAAGTACATTTCTTCACTAAAACAAAATGCTTTAATTAAATTCAAGAAAATGTAAAATCTCTTTTGAACAAGTTTTGACTGAGAATAATTCTCCAAAACCTGAACTTTGTAGTCCCCATAATGACATAGTTTCCTATCAAGATGGATCTAGCCTATCAACAAGTAGGTTGGTCAACCAGAAAGATAGGCTCAAGGAAAAACAATGGAGTCAAGTCTTGCAACTAGGGAACACAAGTTAGGCTGATTGAGTGAGCCCTCAACTAAAGCTCTCTAATACTGAAGTTAGTAAAAATTTGATCGAAAATCAAATGAGTAGAGTAAGGGCCTTGTAGAGTATGTAAAAATCATCCCTCTAAACATAAAATGAGGGGGTTTATAGTGTTTGATAACTAAGAGAGGAAGAAAGGTCGAAAAAATGATATTTTCCTGCTACCTAATGAGGCTCTTTTCCCACATGGGGGCTTCAAAGGTCTTTTTTAGGGTTGCTAGCCGCCCTACTCTTAATCAATCAAAAATAAAGGTTGCCCTTATTGTAATTAAAGTGGATTTGACTAGCTAATAGAGTCATTAATACGGATAGTGCAGTAGTTCAATCAGCATTAAATATGGAAGTAGCTGATTGTAGGCGCCGCAATAAATGCAGCCACTACAAAGAGGTGTTTGGTCTGCTTCATGGTTGACCACATATGATCAAAATGGTCTGGGACCTACATTATTGCCAAACTTAGGTTGATTGGTTCAGCTTAAGGTTAAGAACTCAATAAGTCTCTGTTTGGGTCTTTAGAGTAGGACTTATGTGTAAAGTTGGGCCTGGCCCTAAATATTGGGCCAAGAGTATTGTGCTTTCCAAGTTCACCTACATCATCCTATTCTTCAAAGATATATGGAGTTGATAATGTGAATCTTCAAATATAAGTGAAACTACGAGATTGGTGAAAAAATATATATAAAGGCAAACCATCTATACTACTATATATATCTATACTGTTATATACAATACAATAGTATTTGACCATAATTGTGCATTTTCAAACAAATTCTAATTAATTCTAAAAGTTTTTGAATTGTTATTAAAACATTATAATTAGTTATATAAGTTTTATTTTAACATAATCTGTTGAAAAATCTAATTTTTAGAATATTAAATACATAAAATATTATGGATAATGATCAGGTAGTGCAATAAACAAATTAACTATAAAGTTTTAAAGTACATAGAAAAAAAACAACAGATTCAATTCATTTTACAAAAACCAAAAGCAATAAATCAGTTTTGGAAAAGCAATAAAATTGAATCAATTAAGAAATTAGAAGAACATAAAGTAAGAAATTTAGCTCCATTTTGTATCATACATAAAATGATCTACTAAATCACTAGTGGAATTGGTTTCCTTTGAAGAAAATAGCATCCTACTCATTGGTGCACTAGGTCTAGCAACTCTTCTCTCGAATAAGACAGTTTAGAGGCGATTTGTACACCTCAAGGTAGCCTTATTTCAACTACTACTTAGCTTGCCAGAAACCTAAAGCTAAAATAGTATGAAAATGTAGAGAGAGTTTGAGAGGATTCCAAAAGATGTTTTGAGTTGTGTGTCTTTGGCATGTTCCAGGTAAAGGTTATATTGGTGTGGGATGGAACTAAGTAGTGTCCAGATACATTATGGACCAAGCTCATGTACTTACACTATTTTTGTTATAGACTTTACAATGCTTGAAATGGTTGTTTAGGGATGGCAATGGGGCAAATTTCAAACCAAATCTAAACTCAACTCATTCTGAGTTGGATGGGTTTGGAGTGGCTTAACATGGGTATAGATCAGGGTATGGGGCATGATTTTCATAACCTGAAGTATTTGGGGAGTGGTATGATGTTTATCTAACTTGCCCCAAACATGCCCCACATAAATTATATATAGAATAACAATAAATATATTATATTTAAATTATTTTATATATTTTAGATCAAGAATTATCCAAATAATTTAGGGTTGTTTTAATTCTACTTTTATCTCTTACTTCGCTTCTAGAGTTTTATGTTGTTTGCATGAATTCTTTATTTTTGTACTTGAAATTTGAATTTTAATTACTATCAAGTGATCTTGATTTGATGCTTTCATTGATTCATTCTAATTTTTCTAATTTTTTGAGTTGACAAGTTAAACCCACCAACTTAATGGGATAAAACTAGGAATGGGGGGTCTTTTTGGGGTAGGGTAAGGTATGAGTTGAGTGAAACTCGTTCCATAGCCATCCCTATGGTTGTAACATTTGAAATGGTTTTGGGCATGGATTAAAAAATCAGACTGGACAAAAAATTGAAAAAAACAAAAAAGTGTTCATTTTTTCAAAAACCGCTTAGTTCGGTTAGTTTGACTGGTGAACCAGGATGGTTTTTTAAATTTTTTTAATAACTTTTAATTATTTTTCTTGGGTACTAAATTGAAAGCCTAAGGTACAAAGCTATAAGCATACAAGTTAACACTGCCTCATAAGTGTTGGTCAAGCTTCAAAGAAGTCAAGTCTTAATCTCCCAATCCCAAATCTAATTTTCCCATTCTTCTCATCCAGTTCGTTCTTGTCTCTACTACACTACTTACTACCTTGCCTTCTTCACAACTTCACTGGAACGACCAAGTGCCAACAAAAATTGAAGGTTACCACTCACCACGATAGCTGCATGGTTACACTTTGACCATCTCTCCCAAGTCCCAATTGGTGAAAGTTAAAATTTCTTCACTTTTTCTATAAGAAAATTATTGTTCAACTTTTGAATTTTTTTTTTCCATTTCATCTTGAAAAAATATTTATTCCTATAAATTTTGAGATGCATAATTGATAATATGGGATTATGGGGTTTTTGATTTAAAAGATAAACATATTTGAGAAGAGTTCTAATATATGCATGCCGTGTGTTTGATAATATGTCAAAAAGGATTGGTGTTATAGGAAAATTGTATGCTTGCTAACTAATTGAACTTAGTTAAGTTTGAATTCAATTTTCTTACTAATCTTCTTACTAGATTTCATATGAACTAATTTTTTTTTAATAAATGCTTGAACTTGAACTTGAATATGATTGTATATTGTTTTATACTTTTAATAGGATCATGGATTCTAGTTCTGGGCAATATTCTACTGCTGCTTCCAAAAATTCAGTTTCTTCAGTTCGTGAAAAAAATGACATTGATTGGAACCATGTTTCACTGCGAGTTGCTAATAATGGTTCAAAAAGTATTAGTTGTTCTTATTATGGATTGGTAGCTAAAGGAAATGGCATACATAGAATAAAACAACATCTTGCTAGAAAGAAGGGTGACATTAGACCTTGTTAGATATCAAATGGAAGAATCACTTAAAGGTGTTGTTGAAAAGAAAAAACAAGCACAAGAAACGTTTGAGATTGAAAATCCATATAGTTCTTATACTTCACAAAATGAAAGAGTTGTGCCCTCTAAATTTGTTGACTTTAATCAAATAGATGAGAATAGAGGAAAAACACTTCAAAGTGGAACTCTATTTATACAAAAATCAAAGGGTAAAGGAATTGCAACAATTCCTATTGCTTTTGCTCCAAGGACAACTCTAGGATCCCAACCAACCTTGAAAAGTGTAGTGGCATTGAAGGAGGCTATACAAAGAACTCACATGACTATAGCTAAGTTCTTTTATGACACTTGCATTCCAATAAATGCTATAAATTCCACCTATTTTCAAGCTATGTTTGATGCAGTAATTGCAATTGGGCCAGAATTCAAGGTTCCATCCTACCATGATCTTCGCATTTCGCTATTACGAGGTAGAAAGAAAGAGGTTCAGTTGTTTGTTGATTGTCTTAGAAATGTTTGGGAAGAAACTAGTTACACTATCATGGGTGATGGTTGGTCTAATGGTAGACATAGATCAATAATCAATTTTCTTGTTTATTGCCCAAGTGGAACTGTATTTTTGAAATCTGTTGATGCATTTAATGTTATCAAGGATGCACAAATGTTATTTGGCTTGTTTTGAGAAGTTATTGAGTGGGTTGGTGTGAAAAATATTGTTCACATAGTGACTAACAATAGATCTAACTATGTGGCTGCAGGAAAATTGATTAGTGATGAGTATCCTAGTATAAATTGGTCTCCTTGTGCAGCTTATTGTTTGAACTTATTGACGAGAGATATAGCTGACAGAGAAGATATGTTTGAGCTTGCCAAAAAGCCTCAAAGATATCAAAGTTTGTATATAATCACACTTTTTGGTTGAGTTGGTTGAGAAAAATGCCTAATTGAACAGAGATTGTACGTCCAGGTTAAATGAGGCTTGCAACTACTCATTGCCTTTATCATTTGACCAATTCATTGTGAACTTTAATATGTCTAAGCAAGAGGTTACAATCAACAAATTGGTGAATATACATGCGACCGTTGAGGCGACGATGAAAAAGAAAAAGCTTATAATGCTTACTTCTTTCTCTAAGTTGAAAGGCCTAAAGGGCCTAAGAAAGGGAGGTAAGAGGAAGAAAAGTTCTTCCTCCAAGTAAAAAAATCCAAGAAAAGTTCTGGGAGGCTTAAGAAGAAGGTTAAGATCGATGCAAATTGTTTCTACTATAGTGAAAAAGGGTATGAGAAAAGAAACTGCAAGACCTATCTTGTGACCCTTGAGAAGATTATGTTTGTTATTATAATGCATTACATGACTAGTTCTTCTCTATGGGTATTCAATACCACATGTGGTTCTCATCTTTGTAATTCATTATAGGGGATGGAAAGAAGAAAGATTTTGTGTGAAGGGGATATGATCCTCTGCCTAGGAAATGGAGCAAGAGTTGTAGCTATGATCTAAGGCGTAATCAAGTTAAGCTTAGGGAATTCTAGTATTCTACTTAACCTAATTTATTATGCATAGAATCTTGTTAAGAACACATTTCAATTCCTATTCTTGATAGGGAAGGATTTAATTTTTCTATATCAAATGGGATTTTGAAAGCATTAAAGAATGGTTCTTTGATTGCTAAAGGTATATTGATTAACGGATCACAAATGATTGCTAAAGGTGCGTTGATTAAGGGATTATACATGATTGGTAAAGGTACATTGATACTTGATTCTCAAACTTCACTAATGCATATTCAATTAAACAAAAAAAATAAATTGGATAACCAAGAAAGTTCCATTCTTTAGCATGCAAGACTTGGGCATATCTCCAAAAGTATGGTGAACAAGTTGAAGCTCTCATAGCACTAAATATTAGTGGTATTGAGGACCTTCCTACTTGTGAATCTTGTTTGAAAGGAAAAATGATCAAGGCTCCTTTTGTAGGACAAACTGAGCATTCCATGAGCCTTTTAGATTTGATCCATATAGATATTTGTAGTCCACTAAGAGTTAGTGGAAGAAGAGGCTATTCTTACTTCACCACTTTTGCTGATGATTATAGTCAGTGTGGATATATGTATCTTATGAAGTACAAGTCTTAAGCCTTTGAAAAGTTCAACGAGTATAATAATGAAGTAGAAAAGCAAAAGGAACTTTGTATTAAAGCTCTTTGATTAGATCGAGGGGGGTGAATACTTAAGTATTGAATTCTTGGATTATCTAAAGAAGAATAGAATTTTCTCTCAATGGACTCCTCCCAGCATACCCTAACATAATGGAGTAACTGAGAGGAGAAATCATACCCTATTATTTTTGGTACATTTTATGATGAGCTTTTTGATATGCTTATATCTTTTTAGGGATATGCTTTATAAATAACAGTAAGGTTACTAAACGTAGTTCCTTCAAAGTCTATGCTAAAGACATCATATGAGATATGGCATTTAAAGCACACTCTTACCAATATCTTAAGGTTTGGGGATCTCCCACATACATGAGACAGACAGTGGGAGATAAGTTGGATAGTTGATTCACCTTGTACAAGTTTATGAGATACCCTAGAGAGTCTATGGGTTATTACTTCTATGATCCCTCAAAACAAAAGGTGTTTTTTTCAATGAATGCCCACAATTTGGAAAAGGAATTTCTATTGTTGAACTTGATGAAGTTCAAAACAATCAAGAAATCCCACAAGTAATGGAAATAGAGAAATTGCAAGAGCTTGGTGCACAACCTCTGAGAAGGTCAGACTGGATCAAGAAGTAACCTGACAGGTTTGAATTTTTTCATGAGACAAGACAATCAGATGATGATCCAAAGACCTATGAGGAAGCCAAATTAGACATAGATTCAAGAAATTAGCTTGAAACCATGAGATTCAAAATGGATTCCATGTACTCAAACAAAGTATGAACTTTGGTAGGTCCACCAAAGGGAATAGTTTTTGTTGGTTGCAAGTAAATCTATAAGCGAAAGCTTAGGGTAGATGAAAAAATGAAGACTTTTATAGCATGACTAGTGGTAAAAGGTTACACTCAAAGACTTGATATCAATTTCAATGAAATCTTTTCATCGCTCGCTATGCCTAAGTCCATTCAGATTTTACTTGCCATAGCCGTATGTTATAACTATGAGATATGAAAAATAGATGTGAAAGCCGCTTTCCTCAATGGCGACATTGAAAAAGAAATTTATATGGAGCAACTATAAGGTTTTACATCCAAGGAGAGTGAACAAAAGATTTGCAAACTCCAAAGGTCTATTTATGGACTCAAACAAGCATCTTGAACTTGGAATATACATTTTGACAAAATGGTCAAATTGTATTGTTTTGTCAAAAATGTGTATGAACTATGTGTGTTCCAGAAGACTAGTAAAAGTTCAATATAGTTTATTGTGCTTTATATTTATGACATCTTTCTCATTGGGAATAAGGTTGGAATGTTAAAGTGTACTAAAGCATGATTATCTACTCAATTCTCCATAAAGGATTTAGGAAAAGCATCCTACGTATTAGGATTACGTATTTATAAAAATAGATCAAAAAAGATGCTGGGGCTTTCCCAAAACCCTGTACATTGACAAAATAATAGACTAGATGTGGTATACTCACTAAATATTATGAGAATGTTCCAATCTATTCCTAATGAGAGTTACTAGATAATCATAAAAGCAATCCTTAAGTACTTGAGAAGAACTAAAAACATGCTTTTAGTATATAGCAATAGAGAATTGAAACTCAAAACATTTTTGGATTCAAGTTTCTAATTCGATGTAGATGATCTCAAATCTACTTTTAGATTCATATTTTACCTTAGTGGTGGTATGGTGAGTTGGAAGAGTTCTAAATAAGACTCCACGACCAACTCTACCATAGAGACAAAATACACTGCGGCTTTAAAAGTAGCAAAGAAAGGTGTTTGGATTAAAAATTTTATTCAAGAGTTAAATATAGTGCCTAGCATTGCTAAGCTGATGGTTATCTTATGTGACAACAACGGGATGGTAGCATAAGCAATAAAGCTAAGATCACATCAGCAATCCAAGCATATCTTGAGGCGATATCATTTGATCCGAGAGATCATTGATAGAGATAACATCTAAGTGGAGAGAGTTACCTCAGAATATAATATAGTAGATCAACTAACAAAATTTCTATTGCGAAAGGTCTTTGAAAGACATCTTGAGAAGCTAGGTATTAAGGTTAAGGGGCATTAGCTTTAGGGCAAATGGGAGATTATTGGAATAGTGCCCCACAAGCTAATTAGATTGGCTTTATAAACTATTTTATTGTAAAATAATCTTGATTGAATGATATTCATTATATGGCCATCTTTATCTTATGCTCTTTATTTACTTCACTTACATTTGAATGAAGCCTACAAATCACAAACGATTATGGGACTTAGTCACATATTGAGTGGTGATTACGAAATAAGTTCTACACAATTGTGATTATAAATTTTCTATGTCATAAGATATTATGAGATAGGGTATCTAAGATCCAAATAGACTTACACTAATGATGCATAAATGTAAGGGTTAGATGTTGCTGCATTCTATGAGCAATCTCGTATGAGATATAGACGCATATTGATGGGTACTTATTAGAGAACAAAGTAGTAAAGACCCACCTAGAGAATCTACTAGATACCCATAGTGGCAAGTCAATAATGGCAAAGTCTCCTGTTTATGTTAGTGCATATTATTAGTCCTTTGACCTGAGGATCCATGGTAACCTTATGTTTGGTCCTTATGATTTGACCTTTACTGGTCACTTAGTGGGCTGCTTAGGTAGAAATTGGGCATGAGATGCTGGACATCGAGGTTTGTGAGATCCAAGATAGAATCCAACTCCTCATCTTTGTGAAAAATGAGTGCGTCTTCTATGTGTTTTATAATGAACGATTCCTAGAAATCCTTATATGAGGTGATGCAATAATCTGGGAAGGCATTTTCAAAGATAAGATCACAAAGGGAATCAAATATTAAGAATAGAAGTACAGTATTGAGACTATTAGGAAGTTGACTAATATCTTGCCCTAGGCTTCTTTCGGGAGATAAGAGATAGAAGGATCGTATTTACATGGTACGCATAATGCTAAAATGGTTCTTCAAGTGCATTCATTTTGGTCAATTAGTTGGGCTCCATGGATCGAGGTTAGACATCGACCATGGAGATTAGGTACTCTTTAATTAATTAGATTAATTAAATTGAATCACTCAATTTAAAGAAGTTTAAACTAACTTAAATATTTAATATTCCAAAAGTCACAAGGAGTTGTGAGCCCATGTTCAATGAATGGTAGATCCTAATGAGTCACACACAAAAGCTAATAACATGGTCTATTGAAGGAAGAAGAATTTTTTAAGAGATTGAAAATTCATAGCTGATTTTGGAGGAGGCAAAATTGTAGTCATTTTGGCTTGATCAATTTAAATGTAAATTGTTCAAATTAGTTTAAGAGTTATATTAAGATCAATTAATTAAGATTTAATTAATTGATGTCACATGACTATCAATTGGTCAAAATTAATCTAAGGGTTAAATTAATTTTGACTAGCTTGAATAGTTAAGCACTTTGACTTAAGAGTTAAGCCAAATTATTATTAATTAAATTAAAGTATTTAATTAATTAAGTTGGAGACTTATTTTTTGGAGAGAATAATTAAATGAAAGGTTTATTCTATATGAATTGGAATTTAATTGCAAGATATTTCATAAGATGAAATATGTGCTTCAATTAATATTCTTGATCACTAATCAAACGTTAGTGGCCACCTTGGCAAGGACACTTGGCATCACCTCGTTGAGAATGGTGTGTCACCACTCATATATATAGATATATGAGGGTGGCTGGACATAGTGTGTGAGGTGTGTATGCTTCGTGTGATTTCTCCCAACAATATTGTGTAGTGAGAATCTAATTTTATTAGCCTCTAATTATTCTCTCCAACTCCCTCCACCTTTCACTTCCATATTCCGAGCCTTTCTTCTCTTATTCTTTGTAGATGTTCCAGCCATTTCGTATAGAATAGGCCATATATTTGGTGTGTGAACTTTTACATTAGAGGCAATCTATTTTGGTTGCTCTTGCTCTTAATTGGAGAAGTTTCTAGTAGCGGGTTCTTGCTTATTCTTGGAGTACCTTTGGTTTTCTGATTGGGCTGAATTTTGAGCTACAGAATCCTCAAAGGGTTGAGACATTCTAGTAAAAATTCCAAGCAAAAGAAGGAGTCCATCTAAGGAAAAATCAGTGGTGATTCTACTGCACTGGTGAAGAGCCTATTTGATGGTTGGAGAGAGTTTTACTCTTACTCTTCATTTACTATTATGACCAAGGTATTTTTCTCTTCTAAATCAGAATTTCATGTATGTCTAAATCCTTGTGGTGTTATGTGGGCTAGTTTATTCTATTTCTTTTTTTGTTTTGAAAATATTTGGATCCCAGTGTTACACAAACCTTCAACTTTAAGCTTAATCAATACTATAAGCCAAAATAAATCCCAATTTTCCTGTCAATCCCAATAATAGAATATAACAAATCCTTAGTTACATATATAACTTTATCTCGTCACCTTCAATACCACTCAATTGTCCTAGATTTTTCCACTTAGGTCTCAATTTCTAAATTTTGGGTTTTCTTACTCAAATAACTCAATAAATTCCTAAAATCATAAGTTGATACAATTCTGGGTCCAATAATTTAATTGTCATCTAGGCATTTAACATGTTTGCTACTAGATATAGCTTAGGATTGATTATTCAAGATACAAGAGTTGTTAATGGATTAAAACGGCATACATACCTTAAACTCAATACCATTCATTACCCTAAAATGCAAAATCATGACCTCAAAATCATGGACCGAATTCACCACTGTGACCATCGCG
This sequence comes from Jacaranda copaia, assembly GCA_014898725.1. NCBI lineage: Eukaryota > Viridiplantae > Streptophyta > Magnoliopsida > Lamiales > Bignoniaceae > Jacaranda > Jacaranda copaia. The sequence goes on from JACGDI010005296.1 coordinate 2,462,918, forward strand.
ATGAGAGCAAGTTTCTATCCTAGGACCGCGGCTGAAAAATTGTAAACCCACCACCATTCATCACTTTTCATCCTCCTAAGTACAATGGTCTGTCTAGTTTTTAGTTTTGAGGCGTAAATGATGGTCAAATTTTGGTCACAGCCCTAACACCACCTTTCTACCGCTGCACCTGTGACCTCCATTTCTACGGTCGCTGCTGTGCTATTCCTTTATGTAGGGTTAATGTCACTGTTTAAAAAATTAGACTAGATCGGCCAGTGAACTGGTCAAATTTTTTCAAAAAAATTAAAAAATTAAAAAAAATGCCAGATTTTGTAAAAACTATTCAGACTGATCGATTGGACTATCGGACCAGACCAATTTTTTCATTTATTTTTTAGTAATTTTTTTTCTAAGTACAAAGTTTGAAGGTTAAAGTACACCTCATAAACTATCTAAAAGTTAAAAAAAAAGGCCTTAGTTTAGAGTTTAGAATTAACTTACGCACTTTCAACTTTAAACTTTAAACTTGATATATTTAAATTGTTGTGATCATTTATAATATGAATTGTGAAATTTGGATTGTGATATTCGATAATGTCACTTAAGCTCTTTATGTTTTATATTTTGATATTTATTAATTGTTAAGTAATATATAATATAAATATATATATTTTGTAATTATGACGTCGTAGTTCAATTGCGATTCAGTTACAATCCAACCAACAGTTGAACCAATGAACCGTTAACTAGTAAATTTTTCAATTCAATGAACAATCTAGTTTTTTGAACACTAGTCACCGATGTGAAGCCCAAGTCAAGCTCTTCCAAGTAGGCTGTTCGGAATGCCCTTCTGACACTGCTTTGCCATTGGTAGCCACCTTCTACCATGGTCAAGTTTTAGGTTTTTAAGAGCAGGGTGTCTCTATTGTGTTGGGTGTGTGTATGGGGTGATGTTAGGATGCAGGGAGTAAGGGGAGACAGTTGGTGAGGTTAGGTGGTAGAGATAGTTGCCAGTGAGTGGTATAGATGGTGAAGATGGTGACGTAGTGAAAGAGAAGAAAATAGAAAAGAAGAGAAGGAAAATGAAATAAACAAAAAAAAAAAAAACAAAGAAGTTTGCAGTTTTATAAAATCAATTTTTTGAATTTGCAATTTGACTCTCAATTTTATTAAGTTATTCAATTGAATCCTTTAATTAATTAAAAATTATGGACTTGACCTGGTTAACTTTATGCCTTCCATTCAAGCCCCAACGTCATCAAATCTAGTTTAATTAAGTTTTCAAAATTTACTTATTGACTCCAATATTTTAATAAAAATAATTAATTATTCAAAAATTTATAAAAATAAAATGATAATATATAAATTCATACCAATCATGAAATATTTATTAGGGGTCTACATCACCCCCAAGCGATTCTACGGCAACTTGCACATGATAAAGCCAACATTATGTGCTTCCATGAATTAAAAAATCATAAGCTTCTACTACAAAAGTGTTAGTGCTAAGTTTCACCTATTGAGGAGCTTGCCATGTTTATGCATATAGTGGGAGCACACCGAAGACAAAGGTATATTATGGAACTTTTCCAACACTCTCTAGAGGTAATGAATTGTCACATTTGCTATGTAATTAAAGCACTTAATATTCTAGCTCCAAAGTGGATGTCCCCCCAACCTAATTTTAATGAGGTGCTGCATCACATTCAATCAAATCCTAACATTTTTTCTTTTGTATTTTTAGGTATGGAGTGTAGAAAAGTACACTAGTTACATTATGATACTATTAATTTTAAAAGCATACAATAGTGTGTTTGCTAAATATGGCATGGTTGGGGCCATTGACAGTACATTACTTCATGCTTGGGTACCTAATGGTAGGCAAAATGCATATTGTTCATGAAAAGAGTATATATCTCAAAATGTCCTTGCCATAGCAAACTTTGACTAGATGTTTACCTATGTGTATGCCAAATGAGAGAGCAGTGCTAATGATGCAAGAATATTGCTTAACGCCATATAAAGTGACTCAATGTTTCCTTCCCCCCACTAAGTCTAATATTTATTTCTAAATTGCATAAATAATCTAATCTTATAAAGTCCATTTAACATTAGCCTGCTCGACTATTAAGGGTATAATGCTAATATTTATTTGTTATGTAGAGAAATATTACCTCATTGATGTCAGCTTCACCAACTACATATGCTTTTAATTCCCCTATAGGCAGTCTTGGTACCATTTCCAACAATTTAAAGGGGCCACTACGCATAGGAGGCCAAGGGAAATGTTCAACTATTGCTATTTACAATTGAGGAATACCATTGAGCGTATGTTTAGGATTTTGAAGAAATGGTTCCCAGTTCTTTCATGGGGCAAACTGAGTTGCGTTGTTACACGATAGAGTAATATTGTAATTCCATGCTATTCTATTCACAATTTCATCCGTAAGTTTAGTTAAGATTATAGTATATTTATAGCACTAGACCCTGGACTTGAGCCTAATCGAGAGAACTTTTACCATCGTGGTCACCTAAGTTAATAGGGCATCTAGGCATAGTTTGAATTTCTTGATACTCTGGCAGATTAGCTATGGGCAGTGAGAAAGGGTTGAATGTACATGTCAGTTTATTTATCTGTGTTTGTTTTTCAAGTATTTAATAAAACATAGTACTTGTCTGTAACCTTTTTTAACATTGTTTCACCAAAACGTTTTACTAAAAAGTCTATTCGCTATTTTTTTAGTCAAATTTTACTTTATTATCTAACTATCATGCTCTTTCTAATCAAGATTTTTCTAGAATTTATTTTGTCACTTGTACATCGATATAATTTTATGTTTATTTGTATACGTTCATTAACCATATGTTTGTTATTTTCAATAAGGTATGAGTACGTACGAGGCCCTACTATGCACATGTAGTGCTAGCCCTACGTACTTGATGAGGGTTATGATAGAGTCAAACTATGATCACTATTTTTTTAGGTGTCTAGTTGAAGCAGACCACTCTAAGAGCTTTATATGGGTGGGTACCATAGGTGGACAACACGTAGGTATGTATAGGTATTGCCAAGGTGTCAACATCGCGACATCACATGGTACATATAGCACTACTCCTTTCATAAGTACTTCTTTAGGTGTTACCTCCACGGTTGATCTTTATCGTGATGAGTATAGTTCTGTGTGCACCAATCATTACACACCACCATATATACCACATCGTAGCAATCATATGCTATTGTTACCCTTATGTGGATGTTGTATTTCTATTTTATTATTTATGATGTTAATAGTCAATATTGTATGAAGACATTATTCATATGAAGTATGTGGAGGCTGCTTAAACTTAGCAATATGTTGATATACTAAAGTAGGACTTATTCACTTACTTCTCGTCCAAATGTCATCTTCATTATTTGTTCTATAATTGTGTACATGGAATTTGTGCTTTAATCGTTTTATGTCTATATTGTGTAGGGACGAGTCATCATCTATTTGTTGACGGTGTAGGGAGGCCTATTCTAAATGTATAGAGCCTCAACATTGAGGAGTGTTTCATTCATATGATTTTCAATGCTAACTCAATTACGTCACTTACAAATGACATGTATGTAGAGACTTGTATGCCCAAGAATGCCTACAAACTAACATGTCAATTTCAATATCTGTTCATGAAGGAATTTGTGATGCAAAAATTTAATAAGCTTTAGGAGTGCCAAAATACTATGAAGGTGATTGTCACCCATTTGGATGTCTTCTATCAACCAATAATTGGTGATATTTGCATCTTAACCTACGTGAAATTGACATTCATTGTAGTGAGAGTTGGGTGTATAATGAATTTCCTTTCAATTGTGATATAAATATTCAAGTTTCATACATAATTTAATCCTTCTTTACTTATGCAGCCATACGCACTTCTTGAGTAGTACTTAGCAGTAAGGGAGACTAAGTATGATTTGTTGTCTGAAATCTTTAAAGTCCACCACTATGCCATAATCTTTATGAGCGCCAACTAATGAGACATGATGATTCATTATTGGGTAGATAGGAATATGTTATTGTCATATTTGATTCCAGTGCCGGCACGTCACATAGTTCTTTGAGCTGTGAGAGGTCCTCTAGGCTTGAGATTCCATGTTCTCATTCTACCCAAGTTATGATAGATATGCTTGCTGTGTAGAGGGCAACCTCGATAGAGGCTAGGTGTTTAGCCTATTTCATCATGGATTGAGGTTATACATTGCATTAGCATAAGACTCTATAGATGACCTAGCTTGTTGTACACAAACCAAGTCAATACAACTCGATCGACATAAGGACCACTGACATTATCCTAAATTTGTTTTAATACTATTAGTTATCATTTATATCCCATTATGGTTGTACTAAACTTTATGTGAAATATTATTGATCGCGTGATTTTGTAGGACCTCTTGTTATTCAGATGATCTTTGGACTACACCTGTTTCATGTTTCATTTCGGGAATGCATATTTTATGTTTGGCTCTTACTTACTTGAATGTTCGTTGAGTAGTATGATTTTGTACTATGAGATGATATCCCATTAGGAGGCCACCAGCTTGTAATAAGCTTCGATATGGCATATTTTATGATGCACGTTAGAGCGATGAGAAAGAGCCTATCGTGGTTTGTATGTTGATAGATGTTGTTAGCAATAGGGACCTATCCATTATTGAGGTATTAATAGACAACTGCTCTCACATTGCACATTGACTTTCCAATTCATTCGAGATGCAGAGGGTAGTTGACAATATTAAGAGCAAGGTCTAGTAGCTATGTCGGCTACAATGCATTTCTCGACTACATGGCTAGATTTGGGATGCATTATTTTTCCCATTCAAATATGGTTCATGTTGACGCGTGCAGTATTAGGTGCACATTGATAGGGTAAGTAAAATCGCCACAGGTTTTTTATACTTATATGCATAAATGCATGTGACATTACTTATTATTCCACAAATTGATGTAATTTATATGTAGGAGACCATTCGGTAGTAGTACTTTCATTTGTTCAAAGTGCCTATATATGTCAAGGTATGCTATATTTTCACACACGGATTTGCAACTTACCTATTTGATGGTAGGGTAGGAGGGGATGTCCCTACAAATCCCATCATCATCATGGACTTTGAGGAGATTCAATCATTTATAGCAACCACCACAGCTGGCTACCCATCCCCTAGCTCCCTGACACCCATGATGTTTGAGTTATGTATTTTTTATTGTAAACACTACTAACTATTGTTCTTGATGCTTGTATCTTGTACTTGCCATTATGATTTGGACTAGTATGTTCTGAGTGGTACTCTTAATTGCTCTCATAATATGTACTTGATAGTATGAATTGTTGTTAGGGACATTATTTCTTTATGCATTGTGTGGCCTTATTTACTATTTTATTGTCAATTAAAATGTGTTTCTAATGTATTATTTATGGTGATGATTTTTGTAAATGCCACACTTTATTTTATTCCTATTATCTAATTATGTCCAATTGTGGTGGCATTGTAGCATATGTTAATTATGGAAACCCACATTTTTGTTCGATATTATCTAAAGAAATTCTGCCCGTCAAATGTGGACATAGTTTGTATGTCCCTTTAAACATTTTTACATCCCATTTCATTATATATACATTTTTCAAACAATGAGATTAAAATTTTTGTATATAAATTTATTTTTCTCTTTACCCCATTCCCACCAAATAAACTACCATAAAGAAAATATTATATCAAAAAATTAATCAATAATATTTAAGAATTATATATATAGATGTAATATTAAACCTCATCATTCAACCAATCATTTCAAAATTGCATTACAATCATAAACTAATCATCACATATACATATAATCACATAACATATTTATTTTATTATTGTTCTCACAATAAAAGATATTGCTTAACTCTATTTTTACCTTTCAAACCCCAACAAAAAATCTTTGATTTGACTGCTGTAGCATAAATTGTTTCATCCTAAAACATAAACAAATACACTAAAGTTCCCAAGAACAATTTTTTAACTATTTCTAAAACATAAACAAACATACATTACATTTTCCAACAAAAATTTCATATTCCCCAACTCCACTCCCAAAACTCATTCTTCCAAAATATATAATCGAAAACACACAATTTGTAACCAAACATTACCATAGATTTTATAGTGCATGGAATTAAATTCAATTATAACTATTAATAATCTAGTTTGGATAAAATTAATTTGATCAAAATTCAATTCCAGTTGTTAATTAAGTGAATTAATTTTGGGGGTTGTTATAAGTCGGTCTCTCAAGCGGGATTCTTTTCTTTTCATTTATCTTCTTAAACCATCAATTACAGACACTAGTTAAATCGGAAAGTTTTACTAACTGTACGCCAGTATTGTGTGAATTTGATATGAACTTTACCATTACAATAACTATTGTCATAATGTGTTTTTCAATTAAAATTGTATAGGCCACAAAAGTATATTTATTTTTCAAAACGAAGTTCTTGTCACATAACAATATCAAATAAAAAAAAGCTGTATTAGAGGTAGAAAAACAAATTAAAAAGAAAGCAAAATCTTTCTTTTCCCATTAACAGCCAAACATTTCATCAGGTTGGCGGGTTTACCCTCCATTCATATACATTTCCAACTATGCTTTGCCATGAGGATTTTTTAAGTGGGAAAAAAACAGAAAATATTACAGAAAAGAATTTTAATGATGTACTTAGTAAGAAAATATTAAACATAAAAAATATGACATATTTAGAAAAGCCAAACTTTTTTCCGAATAAAATAAGTAAAATGAGAGAAGACCTATCGGTCCCCACCATTCTCCAACATATTTAATGCTTTTCTTCTCAGATTTCTTTCTCTTTTTGTTTATTTGCTGAGAACGAATAAATTTGAGATTTCTTTGATCTGCCCAGTTAGTATCTATGAAGCATTTAATATCTAAATGTCTATGATCACTCTATTGGTGACCACGTCTTGGAGCCCCCTTCAAGTAGCACAAGCTTTGTCCTTGAGCTTCCTAATGACTTACAATGAGAGGGGACATACACTAGCTTATAATACTAATAGAATACCTAATATCATGATGAGTCACATTAAGATAATTCAACTTGCCAACCAATCTCCTATACATTTCAAGATCCCCAATCTTTAGCTATGAGTTAGAGATTAGGAACTATTGGTACCCTATAAGGTTTAGCACCTAACTTGTCTATTTCTGTCAATAAATCAAGAATAAATTTTCAGTCAGATAAAAAGATGCCTTTCTTACATCTCGTAGCTTCAATACCTAAGAAGTATTTCAACAAACCCACTTTTGTATGGAACTAAGTTTGAAGAAAAAATTCTAAAGTTGAAATTCCTGCTGAATCACTTTCAATGATAAAAATTTTATCAAACATACTACTAGATTGCCTATAAAATATTGTATGATCACACTTACTCTATGTATGCCAAACTGAAGGACAATTTAACTAAATCTCCCAAACCAAGCATGTCGACTTTCTTTCAAGCAACAGAGTGATTTTCTAAATCCACACACTTTTCTTGATGCTTGCTAAGCAACAAAAACAAGTAGTTGCTCTATAAAGACCTTGTTTTGAAGATCACCATGAAGAAAGGCGTTTTTAATATGTACTTGGTATAAGGACAATGATGGATGGCTACTAAAGACAAGAATAATCAAACAGAAGTAAGCTTAGCCATTAGAGAAAATGCATTTGAATAGTCAACCTCACAAGTTTGAGCATATCCATTTGCCATAAGATGAGCTTTCTATTAGAATAGTACCTTGCAGCTAATTAAGATTGGCATGTATATACTATTTCACTTGTGAAGCAATCTTGATTAAATGATATTTTAATAAAATGACCATCTGCATCTGCATTTTTATACTTCACTAGCATTAAGTTCTTAAATCATATAAGACTATGGGACTTGGTTATGCACATGATGATCATAAAACAAGTCTCTATGGTCATGATTTTAAAATTTTCAAGTTATAGAATCATATGAGAAGAGGCATCTAAGATTTGAAAAGACTGCACTGACAATGCATACTCTAAGGGATTGGATATTCCACTGTTTCATTGGCAATCTATGCTAGACATGGATGCATATTAGTGGGCATTTATTAGCGAACAAATTCACTAAGGGCCTGATTTGAGATTCCATTAAATAGCCACAGTAACATGTCAACAGTAGACGTTTATTAGAGAACAAATTCACTAAAGGTATTATTTGAGATTCCACTAGATAGTTGTAATGGCATGTCATTAGTGATGAGTTATTAAAGCTTACGATAGTGCATATAATGAGTTCTTAGAGCTTACGATAGTGCATATAATGAGTTCTTAGACTTGAGAATCCATAGTAACCCTGTATTTAGGTCTATATGCTTTGACTAGGTCCTGACCATGCAGCAGGTCATCTGAAGCTTAGATTGGGCATAAGACACCCAAATATAGAGGTCTATGAGATTCAAGATATGGTGTATTTCCTTGCCATTGTGAAGAGAAAATGCATTTTCTATGTATTCTATAATGATTAATTCCAAGAAATCTTTAAGCAAAGTAGTATGAAAATTTGGAAAACGTGTTTTTCAAAGTTGACGTCATGAAAGGGAATCAAGCATTTGATATAAAGACATAGTTACCATAGCTACTAGGGAGCTAACAAATATCTTGCCCTAGGCCTCTTTAGGAGATAGAAGACGAAAGGACTGTATTTTCATGGTAAGCATAAGCTATAATGGTTCACCTTGATATAATTCATTCATCTAATTCATTGAGCTCTAAGAGTTTTTTTCTAGACATCAACCTAGAGCCTCTTGAATTAATGGGCATTAATTGATAGAGTTATTAATTTAAAAGAGCTTAAACTAATTTCAATATTTCGTATTCAAAATATCAGAAAGAGTTGTGAGCCCATGTCTAAAAAATTGGTGAACTTAATGGTCTACACACAAAAACCTAAGGAAACTCTTACATGATAGGAGGAATTTTTCTAAGGAATTAGAAAATTCAAGTGCAGTTTTTACCATAGAAATGGAGAGAGTAAATTAACTAATTATTAATTGATCATTGTTGCTTGATTAATTTAAATGTTAAATTAATCAAAATAATTAAAAAAAGTTAAATTAAGCCAATTAAATTAAGGAGTTAATTCCATGTGGTAAATTTAATTAGTTAGAAGTTAACTTAAGGAGTTAAGTTAATATATTTAACTTAAGGAGTTAAATTAATTAGCTTAAGGAGTTAAGTTAATTAATTTAAAGAGTTAGTTTAAAATTAATTAAATTAAAGAGTTAATTTAACTAATTGGGAGATTAAATAAATTGGATGGAAATAAAATGGAAGAGTCCATTTCAATTGAAAGGATAAGGATTTTTATTTGAGAAATCAGAATCAAATCCAAACCAGATTTTTGAATAAGGATTGTAATTTGAAAGTTAGAATGTAATCAAACTAGATTCTAAATTTAGCTAGTTGGCCACATGTAAATAAGGAATGAAGAAAACTTCCTAAAGCTTTCCACTCACCCTATAAAAGCACATGGGGGGCAGCTATATGAGAGTTCAATCTAGGTATCATTCTTCCCTCCCAATAGGTAGCACGACTCATATGTGAGTAACTACCTACAAAATCTCTCCTATCTCTCTCCTGAAAGACACCTTCTCCCATCATCTTTTTCATCATCTCTTCTCTAGTGGAGAGTTTGAGGATTTGATAGCTTTTTTAGGTGTGTGGATCAACATTAGAGGCTTCACACTTGGAAAGCTTAGAATTGGAGAATTAAACCTTCCACTTGACCCCTTTTTAGAGAAAATTTAGGGTGACTTGTAGAAAAGTTTTTCTTCCTATTTTTGACCAGATTGGGGTTGTTTAGGAGGTGTATTGACAAGCAAAAGTTTTTAGTTTAACAAGTCCTTGATGTAGAGAAAACAGATCCAAAAAGAGGAGATAATAGATCTTAATTTGGAATAGTACCTATTGAAGATCTTCATCAACACCCTATTTATACATCAAAGGTAGTCTTCTTGACTTTGAATCCTACTTAATGGCATGATGATTGATCTCAGGTTTGGAGATAGGGTATTAATTTTACATTATTTTGGTTTTAAATTATGAATTCTTACCTATCTCCTTATTTCGAGTGGTATCGGAGTCATTTTCATGTCAAAATTAGGATTTTTTGAATTAATTCATATGATGGATTGATTCTAAACCTCTAAATCCTTCATTAAATTGATAGATTTGAGAGTTTGGAAATTTTGAACATGGCTCTTGATGTTTGAATGAAATATGTCAATATGTATTTAATTGTTAATTCATATGTTGGCATGTTTTTTATTCAAATATTATGATGTTAAATATTGATTTAGCTTAAAAAAATTATGTTATTTGATTATATAGCATGTTGTTGATAGCTTTGAGGTGTTTTGGCTATTCCTGGATCCAATCTGATTGATTATAATTGAATATTTTAGAAGAATATTATTTTTTCTTTAGATTTGAATTTTAATGCTTTCTGGACACTTTATTTTATGTTTTAAAAGGGTGTTTAACCTGGAAAATTATCAAATTATGAGTGAAAAGGTGTTATGGAAGAGTGTATAAATTTTGAACACAAAATAAAATTAAAAAAGAGGAAAAACCAACTTGACTGCCAGCTTGGTTACCTAGGCAGCCCCATCACATAGGCTAGCCTATTGCATGGTGAGTATCCGTACAACATGTGTGCTGCACACCTAGGTAGGCGGCCATTGGTAGTAGGTTGCTTGGGTAGCTATTTTGGTTGTTTATAGTAGTTTTTGGTCCTATTTTTTGTGATTCAAATTATTTTTCATGCATAATTATGATGCACAATAGTTGTGTAAGTGTTCAAAAAATTGCTGGTCATTTTTGCGTATTTTAAAAATCAAATCTAAGTGCAATCTTAAAGTTAATGTAAGATTGAGTTGCATAAGAGTTATGCTTAATTTTGCCTCTAATTAATTATTTATGAGATAAACTTTTAATTGATAAATTGATTGTTAATTTATGTATGATTATTTATTCAATTGTTGAATGGGTGGATGTATAGGGATGATTATAAGTCTTTAATTCGGTTTTATTTATACCCAAAATTATTTTGAATGGGTTGTAATTAAATGGGGCATGCATGCGTCTAACTTCAAATCTTGTAATTGTTATGAGAGTTAGACCTTTATGACGTGAGAATTTCTATTTTGTAGTTCTTGAACAGAGTCCAGATATGAGCCCAAGAGGAGTCAAGCAAGCTTAAAGACCCATGAATGTATGGGAGATATTCATGTAAAAGATAGGATCCATTAGTTTAATTAAACCCACCTAAAATTAAATAAATAGTGCACATATGGGTCTAAGTGCACTATTTGATTAAGGTTCATAGTCATCCCTTTGTTAGATGTATGCTAGGTTTACTTACATATTTATGCTTTCTTTATCCTTTTGATGTATGGTGAAGCATAGTTAGGTTAAAGAACCTAAATATGTGAAGGTAAAATTGATGAGATCTTTTAAAGAAAAACATAAATCCATCGGTTTGGAGGAGTCTAAGTTAATAAAATATTAAATCAAGTTAGATACAAATTAAAATTTTTTTTTAATCAATCCAAGCCTTCTACCAATAGGAAAATGACATGAGAAGGTATCCTAATTTAGTGTTGGCACATGAGTTATGGGACACTTTATTAGAGGAAAGCTATGATCATTCCTTGACACAGATGCACTTTAATATAAAACTCACTATGAAATTGAAATGCTTATATGAAATGCTTATATGACATTAATTGATATCTCAATTGAAATAGCGCTCTGCAAGCCAATGAGATTGGCCTTATAAACTATTTCAATCATGGTATCATGGTATAATCTTGATTGAATGATATTCTTTATATGACCTTTTTTATCTTATGCTTTATTTCACTTCACTAGCATTTAGATGAAGCCCTTAGATCACCGATGACTGTGGCACTTGGTTTGGTGACCATGGAATAAGTCTCACATGATCGTAATCTTAAATCTTCCAAGTCATAGGTTCTTATAAGACAGGGTATTTAAGATCCGGATAGACTTACACTAATAATGCATAAATTCAAGGGTTGGAGATTGCTCCATTCCATGAGCAATTGTATGAGAATTGAGTACATGTTAGTAAGTGTTTGTTAGAGAATAAGGCACTAAAGACCCATCAAAAAATCTACTAGACAGCCAAAGTGGCAAGTCGATAGTGGCTAGTTCTCCTACTTACGCTAGTGTATATTATTAGTCCTCTGACTTGAGGATCCACGGTAACCTTGTGTCCGGTCCTCATGCTTTGAATCATCTTTGACCACTTAGTGGGCCTTTTAGATTGAGATTGGATATGAACTACTTAGCATAGAGGTTTGTGATATCTAAGATGGGATCTAACTCCTTACTGTTGTGAAGGGCAAGTACATCTCTCATTTGTTCTATAATGATCGATTCCAAGAAATTCTTACGAAGGTGGTGTGACAATTTGGTAAATAATTTTTCCAAAGGTGAGGTCACACAATAAGGATCAAACACTGAGAATAGAGATATAGTATCAAGGCTATCAAGGAGTCGACAAATATCTTGCCCTAAGCCTCTTTCGGGTAATAGGAGATGAAATGACCGTATTTGAATGGCACGCGTAGAGCGATGATGGTTATCCAGAATATTCATTTTGGCTAATTAGTTGGGCTCCATGGGCTTGAGGTTGGACATCAACCATGAAGATTGGTTACTCTTCAATTAATCAAATTAATTGAATTGAGTTGACTAGTTTAAATGGAGTTTGAAACTAGAATGAATATAAGATATTCAAAAGTTACAAGGAGTTTTAAGCCCATGTCTAATGAATGGTAGAACCTATTGAGTCACACATAAAATCCAATTAGCTTCCTAATTGATAGAGAGAATTTTTCTAAAGAGTTCGAAAAGGAATCTCTCTTTCCTAATGGACTGAATTTTGGTGCCAAGTTTGATGGTTAGTTTTGGCTTGATTGATTTAAGTGTTAAATTAATCAACTGATTTAAAAGTTAAATTAGATCAATAACTAAAGATTTAATTATTTGGTGCCAACATGACCATTAATTGGTCAAATTAACTTAAAGAGTTAAGTTAACGAATTTAGCTTAAAGAGTTAAACTAGTTTGACTTAAAGAGTTAAGTCAAAGGACAATGAATTAAATTAAAGAGTTCAATTTGATTAATTAAGAAAGAATGAATTTTGGAGGGAAGACTCAAATGAGATTTGATATGGCATCTTAATTAATTTGAAATGCAATTCCAAATGTAATTAAGATGCAAATGAAATTCAAATGAGATTTGGATTCAAATTTTGCCACCCAAGCAACCGCACTTGGCCACCCCCATCACACATTATGTGATGCCAACTTGGCATCACACATTTTCAGCCTCAATATATAGATATAGAGATAGGAGGTCATGCATATGACCAATGGTGTGAAGAATTAGATTCTTCATTTCTCTCCAAAATATTTGCAAGCTAGCATTTCTTGTGTTGAAGGCTAAGCTTCTTTCTCCATCTTTCTACCCTAAATTTAGCCTCCACTATTAGTTTTGTGGTTCTATTCCAGCTTATGAACTAGAGAATTAGGAAGTCCCATTGGTGTGTGGACTATTTCAATAGAGGCAAGACGTGTGTCTTGTTCTATTTTTGGAGAGCTCTCTGCGCAAGTTCCAACTTTGCGATTTTCTCCAAGACAATCCAAATGGCTAATAGATTTGAATTTTTTATTGGAGATTCTCCAAGGTGTTGGATATCTCTAGTAATGTTTTTAGAATCTTTGGAGGTAATTTGTTAAGGTGATCGTCACAATCCTTTCGATGTGCCTCAAGTAGGCAGATTCTGGAACCAATGAGGTGTTCACTCATTTCTTCTCAAATTTTCTTATCAAGGTAATCCTCTATCTAAATATGAATCTAAAACAAGATTAGATCCATGTTTTGCTTGTAGGCACTAGTTATTTTATGTTTTGAAGTTTTGATTATAGATCCTAGTGCTTATCTTGCTTTCAGTCTCACGAGTAGTTAGTCCACAAATGATGTCTTTAGACCTTAATTTCTCACTAAGGAAATGAGAATTCCCAAATTCCTATGATGGCAAGGAATTTGATAAAATAGTAGGATCGAATCATGCTTGAAAGTCCATAATCATATTTGTCATATCTGCAATCAATTAAATGCTTATATTCTCTTTCTCGCTTTTGTAGATTTGTTGAAATCTAATCAATGGCAAAGAATCCACTATGCGCAATATTGGAAATTAATTAACTCACTAAGCCTAACTTTTGTGATTAACTAAGAAACCTCAAGATTATCTTTGACTCAGAAAAGAGAACATATATCCTTACTCAAAGTCCCTTGGATACTCTTAGCGAAGATACTGACAATGAGGCCCAGAAGCATTCACAAAATAGATAGAAGATGATCTTCAAAGATGATGTCTTATAATGGCATCAATGTCTAATGAGCTCCAAAAATCTTATGAGAACATGAAATATGCTTTTGAGATTCATTACCTATGAGAGTTGTATGGAGTGCAATCAAGGCATGAATGATACGCACTATTAAGAGAGCTCTTTAGAACACAAATAGTTGAAAGGGCAAGTGTACATGATTACAGGCCCAAAATGATCAAGCTTTTTGAGAAACTTACTTAATTGGACGTGGTTATGGACAATCACCTTTATGTAGATTTAATCCTCTAATCATTGCTAAATTCATTTGATCAATTCGTTATGAACTTCTACATGTCATAACAATAGGTGATGATTATTAAATTAGTTAACATGTTGGTTATTATTGAGGTGACTATGGAAAAGGGCAAGCCTTTAATGCTTGTATCATCTTCCAAGTCTAAAGGCCATGGGGGTAAAAGAAAGGGAGGTAAGAAGAAGAAAGGTTTTTCTTTAAAAAGGAAGCAACCATTGAAGCCCTCGAGAGTAGTTAAGAAAAAGAAAAAGGACTAAAAAAGTGCTAAATATTTCTATTGTGGTGAAACAAACCATTGGAAATGCAATTGTAAGAAATACCTTGTAACCCTTGAGAAGGGTTTGTTATTCATTAATGTACACTTAACTACAAATTCTTCCTCATAGGTATTTGATACTGCTTGTGGTTCTTGCCTTTATAATTCATTATAGGGGATGCAAAAATGAAGGAACTCAGTGATGGGGATATGATCTTATACCTCAAAAATGGTGCAAAGTTTGCCACCAAAATCAAATGTATTGTCAAGTTAGACTTAAGGAATTCTCTTATTATTTTAGATCCTTGCTATTATATACCTAATCTTATTAAGAACATTATTTCAATTCCTGTCTTAAATTTTGAAGGATATGATTTTTCAATTTGTGATGGGAAATTAAAAGCAATAAATAATGGTTCTTTGATTGCATATTATTCATTAAGTAATGAATCATACATATTGAATTCCTAACCATCACTTATGCACATTTAAAGTAACAAAATAAAATTAGATAACCAAGAAAAATGCCTATCTTTAGCATGTAAGACTTGGACATATTTTCAAAAATAGGATGAACAAGATGGAAGTCTTCAAAGTACTAAATGTTAGTGGCATAGAGGAACTTTCTACTTGTGAATCATGTTTAAATGGAAAAATAACCAAAACTCCTTTTGTAGGACAAAAGAAGTGAACTATTAACCCTTTAGAGTTGATCTATATGGATATATATAGGCCATTAAGAGTTAGTGCAAGAGAAGGCTATTCTTATGTCATTACCTTTACTAATGATCATACTCAATTCGAATATGTGTATCTCGTGAAGTGCAAGTCCAAAACTTTTATAAAGTTCACAGAGTATAGTAATGACAGAGAAAAGCAATAAAGACTCAGTAATAAAACTCTTCAATTGGATCGAGGAGAGAAATACTGAAGTGCCGAATTCTTGAATTATCTAAAAGAGAATGGGATTCTCTCATAATAAACTCTTCCCGAAACACCCCATCATAATAGAGTAGCCAAAATGAGAATTGCACATTTTTAGACAAGGTGCATTCCATGATGACCTCTACTAATATGCCTATCTCTCTTTAAGGATTCACCTTAGAAACGGCAGTGAAGATGCTAAATATAAACCTCTAAATTTGGTGCCAAAGATGATGCATAATATGTAGCATGGTAAAGCTCCATCTTATTCTTATTTAAAAGTTTGAGGGTCTTCTGCATACATCAACAAGTTAGTGGTAGACAAGTTGGATGCAAGATCTTCCTTGTGCAAATTTGTGGGATATCTAAAAGAGTCTTTGAATTATTATTTCTATGATCCCTCAAAAGAAAATGTGTTTGTTTCAATGAATGCCACCTTTTGGAAAACAATTTCTATTAGACAGAAATAGTAGCCTCATTGAACTTAATGAAGTTCGAGATGATCAAATTATCCTACAGGCGATAGAAACAAAATTGCATCTCAAGCCTACCACACAACTTCTTAAGAAGCTTAACCAAATCAACCTAAAAGGTTTGGATTACTTCATGAATCGGGCCAAATAAATAGTAATCTAAAGACTTATGAGAAAGCTATGTTAGATTCAGGACATTAGCTTGAGGCCATGAAATTTGAAATGAACTCCATAAACTCTAACAAAGTATGGACTTTGGTAAATCTACTGAAAGGTAAATCATCCATTGGTTGCAAGTGGATCTACAAGCAAAAGCTAGGAATAGATAAAGAGGTAATAACCTTTAACACTAGATTAGTGGCAAAAGGTTGCACTCCAAGACCCATCATTGATTTTGTAGAAACCTTTACACTAGTTACTACGCCTAACTCCATAAGGACTATGCTTGCTATAACCACTTACCACAACTTCAAAATTTGGCAAATGGATGTAAAGACCACATTTCTCAATGAAAATATTGATAAAGAAATATATATATATGGAGCAACCACAAGGTTTTACATCCAAAGAAAATGAGTAAAAGGTTTGAAAACTTCAAAGGTTAAGTTATGTACTAAAGTAAGCATTCTGAAGCTGGAACATACGTTTCGATAAGATAGTTAAATTGTTTGGCTTTGCCAAAAATGTATATGAACCATCTGTGTATAGAAAGGCTAGTAGGAGTTCAATTTAGTTAATTGTAATTTATATTGATGACATTCTACTCATTAGAAATGAGAGAGAAGTGTTAGAGTGTACTAAAATATGATAATTTTTGTAATTCTTCATGAAAGATTTGGGAAAAGCATCTTATGTATTGGGAATACATCGACAAGAAACTAAAGACGTTTAGCATAAAAGAATCCAAGAAGAGATTTCATCCTATGGGACATGGTCTATTTTTCTCTAAGTTTATGATCCCTAAGACTGAAGAAGAGAGAAAAAGAATGTCCCACATACCTTATGCATCTACAAAAAAGAGCATAATGTATGCAATTTAACATACAAAAATAGAGGCACCATACATTCTAAGTGTTACAAGCTGCTAGTAATCATATCCAGGTGAAAGTTACTAAAAAATTGTAAAAACAATTCTTAAGTACTTGAGAAGAACTAAGGACTTATTTATAGTATATAGCGATAGAGAATTCAAACTCGAAGGGTTTTTAGATTCTAATTTCCAATCTGATGAAGATGACCTTAAATCTACCTTAGGATTTGTATTTCACCTTAATGATAGTGTGGTAAGTTGAAAGAGTTCCAAACAAGACACCATGGCTGATTCTACTATTGAAGCAGAATATATTGTGGCTTTGGAGGCTGCAAAAGAAGATGTTTAGATGAAAATTTTCATCCAAAAGTTGGATATAGTGCTTAGCATTACAGAGCCAGTAGTTTTCTTTTGTGATAACTATAGGGCCATTGCTCAAGCAAAAGAGTTAAGATCTCATCAATGATCCAAGCACAACTGGACAAGGTAGCCTCGAAAGAGAATATAGCAAATCCACTAACAAAACCCATATCACAAAAGGTCTTTGAAAGACATCTTGAGAAAATAGGCTTAAAAATAATGGGGAATTAGCTTAGGGCAAGTTGGAGATTATTGGAGTAGTACCTTGTAGCCAATTTAGATTGGCATATATATACTATTTCAATTTTAAGACAATTGAATGATATTTTAATAAAATGACCACCTTCATCTTATTCATTTTTATACTTCACTAGCATACTAATGAAGCCCTTAAGTCATATACGACTATGGGACTTGGTCTCGCATATGATAGTGATCATGAAACAAGCCTCAATAGTCATGATTTTAAAATTTTCAAGTCATAGAATCTTATCAGAAGAGGCATCTAAAATTTAGATAGACTTGCACTAATACTGCGTACTCTAAGGGGTGGGATATTGCCCCATTTCATGCACAATCTATCTTAGATATGAATGCATGTTAGTAAGTGCTTGTTAGAAGACAAGTTCACTGAAGGCCAATTTAAGATAGCCATAGTGGCATGTTGGTAGTAATAAGTTCTCAGAGCTTACAATAGTGCATATAATTAGTCTTTAGACTTAAAGATCCATAGTAACCTTGTATTTAGGTCTACATACTTTGACTTGGTCCTGACCATGCAGCAGGATATTCGGGGCTCTGATTAGGCATAAGCTACTTAAGTATAGAGGTTTGTGAGATCTGAGATAAGATCCATTTCCTCGTTGTTGTGAAGAACAATTACATCTCCTATATATTTTATAATGAATGGTTCCAAAAAATCCTTACACATGGTAGTATGACAATTTGGAAAACGTGCTTTACAAACTTGAGGTCATAAAGGGGAATTGAGCATTTGATATAGAGATATAGTTATCAAGGCATTTGATGTAGAGATATAATTATTGAGGCTATTAATAAACTAACAAATATCTTGCCCTAAGCCTCTTTTAGGAGATAAGAAGTAAAAGGACTGTATTTGCATAGTAAGCATAAGCTATAATGGTTCACCTAGATATAATTCATTCACCTAATTCATTGGGCCCATAGACTTGTTGCTAGACATTGACCATACAAATTTGGTACTCATCAATTAATGAAGATTAATTGATAGAGTTACTAGTTTAAAAGAGTATAAACTAATTTGAATATTTTGTATTCAAAACATCACAAAGAGTTTTGAGCCCATGTCTAATAAATTGGTGAACCTAATGTGTCGCACACAAATATCTAAGAAAACTCTTATTTGATAGGAGGAAATTTTTCTAAAGAATTAGAAAATTCAAGTGACAGTTTTTACCAAAGAAATGGATAGAGTAAATTGACTAATTATTAATTGATCACTTTGGCTTGATTAATTTAAGTGTTAAATTAATCAGAATAATTTAAATTGTCCAATTAAGCTAATTAAATTAAAGATTAATTTAATTAGTTTCATGTGACAAATTTAGTTAGTCAGATGTCAACTTAAGGAATTAAGTTGATTTTAATTAACTTAAAGTCCTAAGTTAATTTATTTAACTTAAGGAGTTAAATTAATTAGCTTAAAGAGTTAAGTTAATTAATTTAAAGAGTTAAGTTAAAATTAATTAAATTAAAGAGATAATTTGAATAATTGGGAGATTAAATAAATTGGAGGGAAATAAAATAGAAGAGTCTATTTTAATTGGAAGGATAAGGATTTTAATTTGAGAAATTAGAATCCAATCCAAACTAGATTTTGAATCTAGCTAGTTGGCACATATGGATAAGGTATGAATTAAGCTTCTTAAAGCTTCCCACTCACCCTATAAAAGCACGTGGTGGGCAGCCATATGAGAGTTCAATCTAAGTATCATTCTTTCCTCCCATTAGGTAGCACAACTCATATGTTTAGTAGCTATCTACGAAATCTCTCCTATCTCTCTCCTGAAAGACACCTATTCCCATCATCTTCTTGCTCATCTCTTCTCTAGCAAAGGGTGTGAGGATTTGAGAGTTTTTCCTAGGTGTGTTGATGAACATTAGAGGCTTCACACTTGAAAGCTTAGAATTGGAGAATTGAACCTTCCGCTTGGCCCATTTTTGGAGAAACTTTTAGGGGACTCGCAGCATATCTTGTCCTCCTATTTTTGGCTAGATAGGGACTATTTAGGATGTGTATTGACAAGGACAGGTTGTTGTTTTAATGAGTTCTTGGTGTGGAGAAAATGAATCTAAGAAGAGGAGATAATAGATCATGATTTGGAAAAGTCCATTGAAGATCTATTTCCGCACCTTGCTTATACATCAAAGGTAGTTTTCTTGAATTTAAATCCTAAGTTGGGGCATGATACTTGATTTTGGATTGGGAGAGAAGAAGTTAATTTTACATTATTTTGAATATAAATTATGGATCCTTGCCTATCTCCTCACTTCACTTTCAACCTAGCTATAGAACCACTTGGATTAATCTTCACTGCGAACACCAATTTACAATGAGTACTTATCTTATTTGTTGGCAAGGTCACCAATTCCCAAGTATCATTACCATCTAGGGTCACCATTTTCTCTTCTATAGTTGCTCACTAGCGATGGTGGGATAATGCCTCAATAAAAGTTTTTAGTAATAGACATTTATTTATAAATATATGTTAATTAAGAATTGGTCAAGGCTTCCATTTTGGCTAAACAGAGAAGGTTAGACACTTACTTTTGCAGCGAAATCAATAGCTAGACGGCTCCAATAGAATCAATCACTGGCCTTGATCAAATGGTCTCTAGAAATCACCACTAATATTACATGCTTAGGGTAAAGGAAGGAGTTGGAAAGATTAACTGTGTTGCATCACTTGTTGTTGAGTTTGCAAATAATGGTCATTCTACCCTGCTAGTTTCAACTAATCTTGCACAGTCCTCGTATGATTCTTTAGCTCAAGTTTAAATAGTGTTTATTTCTTTTACATTTGATTTTTCAACATGTTTTTCAAGAAATTTTCACTTTTCTTCTAGAATCTCAATATAAAATGTGCTCATCTGCAATCCTTTTTAACAGAAAATGTTAATTACTTTTAAAGTGAGTGGCCTTCAAAGCTAGGATTTATCTTCCATTCTGATTGCTACCTTCATCTAGCTCCACCAAGAGTTTCAAGATGTTTACCACCTTATAAAGATTCATAAAGATCCATAAGGACAATAATGCCGAGCCTACTGAATTTGAGGAGAAAGATCTTAAGCATTAATGGATTTGTAAAATACCAACCAAAAGAGTAAGAGCTATTACAAATTGGGGTAGATTTTGGATATTTGATTTAATAAACATCCATATTTGAATGTATTTTACTATATTTAGAAGGACTTGCAATTCTCGTTGAATTAGAACTCTTCTTTATATATGGCTATTGATAGATTACACCTACTTATATCAATGAGGATAACTGTTGCGTGTGTTAAATAATCATTGATACTCCTAGTTGACTTGGACTTTTGAGAGACTTAATCATTTATATCTTGGAGGATAACTATTGCTTGTGTGAAATAATAATCATTGAAACTCCTAGTTGATTTCAATTTCTGGGAGACTTGCATATAAATAGGCCTTCTTCCTAGGAGTTTGACACACATAACTTGAGTGTTTACTCTTCACATATTCTTTCTATATTCATTAGTTTTCTCCCTCATTATTTCTTGCGGATTCACCAAATTGCCTCCCAACGTTTAGGATGTGTAAAATTATAGAAGCTTTGGTAATAATCTTATGGGGTGAGTAGAGATTGATGAAGCTATCTAAAATTAAAGGGAGTGAAGTTTATACTTAGGATATGCTTGAATCAAGAAACTTAGGTTTTGATTGCTTATAAGAATGGTTTGATGTTTTTGTGTATTAGAGATTTTGGGAATGTTTGGTATTTAAGAGATATGAGAATGGAAAATGAGATTTTAGATTGTTTTTGAGATATGTTTAAGAAATTTATTTGAGATAATGAAATTGTTGTATGAAATTTTTTTTTGTGTTTGCTTGGGATTAAAAATAAATTAATAATTTTCAATAAATTTTTAATTTTAATAAATTGATTTTTTCCTTTAACTCTTACCAAAATATCGTATACGAGTAAATCTATTTTTATTTTTTTTATTTGTTTTGTAGCAAGAATATATTAAAAAATTAAAAAAAATCTATAAATATGTTAAACTATAAATATTTTTTTTAAACATAAAAAAATCTATCGTGTATTAATAAATTAATTTTTGGTATTTTGGGTTTGTTTAAGATTTATGGTGTAGAAAATTTTATAGATATTCTATAGATTCACTAAATAAATGGTTTTTTTTTCTTAATTTATAATACACATCATCTATTATTATAGCAAATTTTACTAAAATTCAATCTATTTGGGATTTATAATATAGACAAAATTTGTTGATATTTTAAAATTTTAATAAATTATAGTTTTATAATATATTTTATACTTTTTCATAGCTAATATATTTGATACCTTTTTATAAAATAGACAATCAAATATTTTCTAGATTCAACAAAATTAAATTCCAGCTAAAATGTCTTTTGAAGATTATCATGAATTTAGTTTTAATAAATTCATAATTCATTGAATTAAAAAAAAATGATAAAAATAAATGAATCAAGATTTTTTTGATATTTTTTTTATTTTGTAAAAGTAATAAACTAGCATTTCATTAGAAATGATAATGTTAATTATTGTCAAATAATTCAAATTTTTGTTTGGTCAATAAAGTTTCAAATAAATTAATATTAACAAAAGCATAAAAAAGATTAAAACAAAAAAAAATGAAACAAACAAACAAACAAAACAAGAAAGATACCAAAAGGAAAGAGAAAACTTCACCTATGAGCCTACCCTCCCCACAATTTTCAAACACAAAACTCAAGACTGTTTTTAAATCTTAAAGATCAAAAAATGATCTCGCATTCAAGCAAACCTTAGTCCATGTTTTGTGTTTGAGAGACAAGAAAATGGGATGGAATCCCATAAGCAATCGTAGCATTAGAGTCCATATGTTCCTTGATAAGGATCTAACTTTCCATGATCTGACTAATAATATTAATTTTGCCTAAACACTATCCAATACAAGTGTACCTTAACATCATCAGATTTTACCAATCAGCATTTTATTTCACACCATTTGAGAAAACACCTAGTTATCCTATCTCTCACAAACTGTTGTGGCAAATCAAATGAATGATTTATAAATTCTTCAACTCCATCCATGAACTCTTGCCTAATTCCAGTACAACTAGGGTATAGGCTATTGTACATCCAAAATCTATGTGGGAGAATATTCATCTACATCATTAGAAAATTTTCATTATTGGTATTAATTAAGTATTAATATACAACGAATTAATCTCTTGTTTTGGATTGACTTAATTGTAAGATTATTTTACTCATGTTTTTTGTTCATCATAAATAGGGTGTTAATATGATTACACAATGTACTTTAATCTATTTTTAATCTTTTTTACGTGATTTTCTATACTAATTTGAAGCTAAAGATGCAAATACTTCATTACTTGTTAAATCTAGATATATTTATCATAAATATTATATTTTCAAGGTTTAAGAACGAATAGTACTTGATTCTTTATGTGACGCAGACATGTATCATCATAGGGCCATTAAGGTGTATTTTTGAAGTGCTATTGACGGAAAAGTATTAAGCACAATCTTCCCTATTAAACATTTATGAATTCAAAATTTTGACTCCTAGTGTTATTGTAGGGAATTTCATAAAAGATTGTACTTGAGAAAAATTTTGGTAGAGTTCCGACTATAATTATTACAATCTAAATTTTTTCTAACACACGGGACCAAAACATACATCACACAAAAATTACCGCCACTCTAAAAAAAAAAAAAGCACTACTTCATATCACAATCCCCTAATTACTCTGCACACATGCAAGTAAATAATAATCCAACAACAATAAAAGGAAAGGCTCCACCCCTTCCCCCAAAATCCATCACCCAACCTAAATCATTAATTATATATAGATTTGTACCTATCATATGTTTACTATTCATAAAATCATTAAATTTTCATTAGAATAGACCATATATATATAAAATGTGCTCACCCCAAAATATATAGAATATGAACAAATGAATAAACAAAAGTATTGGATATCAACAATCAAAAAAACATATATATATATATATATTACAAATTAAAGCAATAGTTATAAATTAATTCAATGAAGTATTTCTAAGTATAAAAAATGAATCACTCAAAAATATCTTATATATATGTTAATTCCTACTTTCCAATCATGGAAATATATTTTGAAGTGTAAATACTAATTTTACATATAAATATTATTTATCAAATTTACTAATTATTATTTCCTTAATTCAATAATAATATAATTCTAGGTCATAAAACAATAGTTAAATATTACAATAATTCAACAAATTAAGAATCTAACTAATTTTGATATAAAACTCTTTTAATTTAACATAATAAAATTTAAATGAAAATTAATAGCTAATAAGATTTCAAATTAACACATATAATTTAACTAAAAATTAACAACTACTAAGATTTTAAATTAGTACAAATGCAATAATTAAATCCTAAATTGACCCTCAATTACACAAATTTAGTAACTAAATCTTAAATTGAACCTAAATTACATAAATTGATCAAACACTAAATTAATCAAAATGAACATATATAGCAAAAATTTGATAAACCCTAATTAAATTGAAGCTTCAACTTAACCTTGAAGATAATTTTGTTTCAAATATAATTTCAACTAAAGCAGTAGCCCTAAAAATAATTTTAAATCTAACAAAATATCATTTATAAACTAAACCCTAAACATAATTTAATTTCAGATATAATAATTTCAATTAAAACACTAGTGCATAAAAATCATTTCTATTTACTTAATCATCCACATATTGATTAATAATGTACATTTGTAAGGACATAATAACAATATACAATCCAATCTCCAATCCTAATCCTAATGGCAACATTATCTAACAATATACAAATCAATCCTTAATCCTAATAAACGTAATAGAATGAAATCCACATTCCTAATAAATATAATAAACATAATCCAATCAAATCCGCATTCCTAATGAGTATAATTAATATAATAAATATAATTCAATTCATCCCTAATCCTAAAAGTTTAGTAAACATAATAAACACAATGCAATCTACGACTCTAAATATAACAAAAATTAAACATAATAAAATATTACATCAAAATTTGAGGCAGCTTACCGACAGAATTTCTGACGGAAAAGTTTTTGGATAATTTTTTTGATGAAGTTTAATTTTTATTGGTGAGTTACCCGCCGCTTTCTCGCTAATGCCCACCAAATTCTCCGATGAACTTTTGATGCTTTCCCAAAAGGTTCCTATTTCTGTCGTACAGTGGTTGAGATCCAATCGAAAAAGCGCAATTTTTTGTAGTGTTAGATTATATATACCTAATTTTATTTTTTAACATTTTTGAAATTAAAATAGTCAAAATAATAATAAGTTCTAGATTAGATAGTATCACTTTGTATTTCCTTAAAGAAAATAGTTTCGATGGAAGAAGAGAAACAAGGTTTTCTAGGACCAAACTGATCCCCAAAAAACTATGAGGCACGATATAATTAAGAAAAATGCCATAAATTCCAAAAGTTCGCGATCCCCAATTTAGTTTGCTGGTAAAACCTTGTGGAACGTGCGGCAAAATTCCATGGTAAGAATTAGGTCAACTTAAATATGCCATCAACATAGTACTACACTGCTATTTTTATCTAATATAATGTATTCAATAACTTGGAAAAATATTAGCTTGATGCTAGAGAACAATTAGGTTTGAGGATCACAAAAATCTTCGATGTTTGAGCTTTTGATTTTCTAGAACTTGGTTTTGATAATGAATGACAAAATAAATAAGTATTAGACAAAAAAATACCTACTACTATTCCTAGTTAATTAAATACAAGATGAAAAATTTTTAGCATTTAATACGTACATACAAATACATTATAAATTTTGTTGCATAAAGAATCAACCAAAAATAAAAATCAGTAGCGTCTTTGTTAAGATGTTTCACCAGCTCCATAGCTCCTCGGTGACACAATTGTTCTATAAAACTTAGACCCCGACGTAATAGTAAACTTTGATATCACAAAGGAAACAACCTAACATCCTACAAACATCCCTCAAAAACTCTAACTCTTGTAATAAACTTACAAGATTTGATAATACGACAAATATGGAAGCCACTCCATATCTAGTTGATACATAACCATCTAAAGAAGGTAGGCGGGGCCTGTGAAAACCACTATTGCTAGGAGCTCTCTCAAAGATACTCTCTGAGAAATGCTCTCATAATGGAATCAAAGCTGAGCCAAATGGAAGAATCTTCAAAACATGAAGTGTCATCTTTACAACAAGACCTTCGTAGGTTGTACTAAGTCATGTAATGTGATCATAATGAAGCAAGAAGATGTGCAAGGATTCATAATTAAAACAAAAGGAGGAAAAATTAACTTGTATCTCCTAACCAAGGATCAATCGCCATATTATAAACTAGGAATTAGAAGTACAAAGATTACGTTTGAAGAAAAATCAAGGTAACAAATAGATCTTCATCTTAGACTCTTCCAAAGTAAGATCAACACTCTCTTCTTCTTGGATCTTCTTCACCACACCAAAAGCACCCTGTGGCAGCAACTTTTTCTTACCAAAAGACCTCCAAAACAACCTCAAAATAGCTAAAAATCTAGAGAAAAATTAGTCCTAAAATAATTAGTCTGGGGTTCTGTTGGAATAGTGCCCTGCAAGCTAATGAGATTAGCTTTGTAAACTATTTTACTCATGGCACAATCTTGATTGAATGATATTCTTTATATGGCTATCTTCATCTTATGTTTTTTTCACTTCACTAGCATTTGGATGAAGCCCTTAGATCATCTATGATTGCAGGACTTGGTTTGGTGACCATGAAATAAGTCTCACACGGCCCTAATCTTAAATCTTTCAAGTCATAAGATCTTATAAGATGGGGTATCCAAGATCCGAATTGACTTGCTCTAATGATGCATAAATCCAAGGGTTGGAGATTGTTCTATTCTAGGAGCAGCTATATGAGATACAAGTACATGCCAATGAGTGCTTGTTAAAGAACAAGGCACTGAAGACCCACTAGAGAATTTACTAGATAACCACAATGGCAAGTCGCTAGTAGCTAGCTCTCCTACTTACGCTAGTGTATATTATTAGTCCTTTGACCTGTGGATCCATGGTAACCTTATGTCCAGTCCTCATGCCTTGACTCTTTCTTGACCACCTGGCAAGTCTTTTGAGTTAAGATTGGGCATGCGCTACTTGGCATAGAGGTTTGTGAGATTCAAAATGAAATCTAACTCCTCATCATTGCAAAGAGCAAGTACATCTCCTATGTTTTCTATGATAATCGATTCCCAAAAATCTTTATGCAAGGTAGTGTGATAATTTGGAAAAGGAGTTTTCCAAATGAGAGGTCACACAACAGGGATCAAATATTAAGAATAGAGACATAATATTGAGGCTATTACAGAGCCAACAAATATCTTACCTAAGCCTCTTTCGAGAGATAAAAAACAGAAGGACTATATTTGCATGGTACACATAGAGTGACGATGGTTCTCTATAATATTCATTTCGGCCAATTAATTTGTCTCCATAGGCTTGAGGTTAAACATCGACCATGGAGGTTGAGTATTCTTCAATTAATGAAATTAATTGAATTGAGTTGACTAGTTTAAAAGGAGTTTTAAACTAGAATAAATATAAGATATTCAAAAGTTACAAAGAATTGTGATCATATGTCCAATGAATGGTAGAACCTATTAAGTTACACATAAAATCCAATTAGCTCCCTAATTAATGGAGAGAATTTTCTAAGGAGTTAGAAAATTATGTCTCTTAGTGGATCGATTTTTAGGGCCAACTTTGAGGGTCAATTTTGGCTTGATTGATTTAAGTGCTAAATTAATCAACTAATTTAAGAGTTAAATTAGACCAATAATTTAGGAGTTCATTATTTGGTGTCAACATAACCATCAATTAATCAAGTTAATTTAAAGAGTTAAGTTAATGAATTTAGCTAAGGAGTTAAGCTAGTTTGACTCAGTGTTTGAAAAATCGAACCGTTCATTGAATCAAAAAATTTACCGGTTCACGATTCACTGGTTCAACCATCGATCGGACCGTAGTTGAACCGTAATTGAACCATGACATCATAATTATGAAATATATATTTTTATTATATATATTACTTAAAAATTAATAAAATACCAAAATATAAAATATAAAGAGCTTAAAGGATATTGTCTAATATTACAATCCAAATTTCACAATTCATATTATAAATAATTGCAATAATTTAAATATATCAAATCTAAAGTTTAAAATTGAGAGTGTGTAAGTTAATTCTAAATTCTAAACTGTAAATTAAAGCTTATGTTTTACTCTTAGATAGCTTGTGAAGTGTACCTTAACCTTCAAACTTTGTATTTAGACCCAAAAAAAATTTTAAAAAAATATTTTTATTAAAAATTAAATAAAAGAACCGGTCAAATTCAACGATTCAATGGTCCGACCAGTCGATTTGAATGGTTTTTACAAAATATGACATTTTTTTCATTTTTCTAATTTTTTAAAAAAACCAAACCTATTCACCGGTCGATAGACAGTCCGACTAGCCAGTCCAGTCCGATTTTTTAAATAGTGGTTTGACTTAAAGAGTTAAGTCAAAGGATAATTAAGTAAATTAAAAAATTTAATTTAGTTAATTAGGAAGAATGGATTTTGGAGGGAAGACTCAAATGAGATTTGAGATGGCATCTTAATTAATTTGAAATGAAATTTCAAATGCAATTAAGATACAAATGAAATTCAAATGAAATTTGAATTCAAATTTTGCTTCCTAAGCCCCCTCATTGGCCGTCCCTCCCATGGAATGTGTGATGCCACCTTGGCATCACACTAGTCCACATCTATATATAGATATAGAGAGCTGGTTGGCCAGATGAATGCTTATTGGTGTGAAGAATTAGATTTTTTGTTTCCCTCCAAAAATATTTGTAAGCTAGCATTTTATATGTTGAAGGCTATGCTTCTTTCTTCATCTTCCTACCCCAAATTCAGCCTTCACCATTAGAAAATCTCTAGTCTATTCCAGATCATAGACTAAAGATTTAGGAAGATCTCATTAGTGTGTGGATCATTACAATAGAGGCAAGGTGTGTGACTTGCTTATTTTCTAGAGATCCACCTGCTCAAGGTTTGACTTTGTGATTTTCTATAGGGAGTTACAGATGCACAATCAATCTGAAACTTTAACAGAAAGTTCTCCAAGGTGTTGGATAGATCCATATATTTTTTCAGAATTGTTTGAGGTGATTTGATAGGGAAATCATCGCAATCGTCTTGTTGTGCCACTAGTAGGCAGATTCTGGAAACAATAAAGTGTTCACTTGATACTCCTTGGATTTGCTCATCAAGGTAATCCTCTATCTAAATTTGAATCATAGGCATGATTATATCCTTGATTTTCTTGTAGGCACTAGCTACTTTGATGTTTTGAAGTTTTGATCTCAGATCCTAGTGCCTTACTTGTCTCCAAGTTGTATCGGTGCTAAAATCATGCATAGTTTGGATTTTATTTGGTTGATTGATTCATGTGATGGATTAATCTAGATCACCATATTATCGATTCAATTGATGGATAGGAGAATTTGGTTGATTTGTGTAGGGCTCCTTGATTGATGCATTAAAAGCATGCTATTATGTGATTTAAGTGTTAATTCATGTAGTTAGTATGTTATAATTCATAAAGATTAATGTTGAATATTGATTTGGCGTTAATTGATGTTATATGTTGATATAGCATGTTAATTAATGGTTGAAAGAGTTTTCGTCATTTTGGATTCAATATGATTGGAATTATGTTGGAGATTATATGAAGAATTTGATTCTTACTTTTCCTAATTTTTGAAAACATATTTGAGCACTTGTATTTCTAGTTTTAAAAGGTGATTCAAATCTAGAAATCCATTTGAAATATGTGTTATAATGTTGAGAGCATGTGCTAAAATTATTGATGCATAACACCTAGGCACTGGACAAGTAGGGTGCACACAGGCTACCCAGCCGTACGCTAAGGGCTGCTAGGCAGTCCAGTTATAGGGGGATTTAGTGAGTTTTTAGTTGTTTTGTCAACTCGTTTAATGCTTAATAGGTTTTTACACTACACATATTAGGTGCACAAGGGTTGTGTGTTGTCTCAAAATTATGTTTGACATATTTGAATGCTTTTGAAAATTGGTTAAAGTTGATCTCCAATTTATAGCATAAATGTTATGCTTGGTTCAATTATTTTTTTATGAGATAAGTATTTAATTATTAGAATTAATTGTTAATCTAGATTTATTTATTGTTCATTTAATTGTTGAATGAATGATGAATGAATGGGAATGATCATGAGCCTTTAAAATTAATTTTATTTGTTTCAAAGTTGTTGCAATGGGTTGTATTAAATGGGGCTTACATGCCTGTTGTTTTATCTTGTAAAATTTATAAGAGTAGAACCACAAAAAGTGAGGATTTTCATTCCACATAAATATTGCATGGAGCAAGGAGTCCAATAGAGGCATAGAGGCCATTTGAAGACCATGAATGTATGAGATACACTCATATAATAATTTAGTTTAATTCAATACACTTAAAATCAATCAAAGTAATGCACCTATGGCTCTAAATGCATCACTAGATTAGGCTCATAGCCATCCCACCCTAAGATTATGCTAGGCTAATTACTTATTTATACTTTTCATATCCTATTGATGTATATGATATATGATTAGAATATAGAGAACCTTAATAAAAAAATAAAAATGATGAAATCTTTGCGAGCAAAAATCCTCCACTTAGAATGTCAAATATTTTCAAATATTAAGTCAAAATGGATACAAATTAAAAGAGTTTTAATTAATCCAAGTTTTCTACAAATAGTGAATGCCATGATGATGACATCGATTTTGTGTGAGGGTACTCAATCATAAGGTTCACACTTAGGAGGAAAGTTGTGAGCATACATTTAACATAAGATACACCTTTGACATAGAAACCCTCACGCATTGGCACTCGATTATAGGGGATGTCGTGAGGCCGTCTTGAGATAAAGTTTGATTGATAGGTTTGACTTTACACTTAGTAGTATAGATGGTGCATGGTCACGTGGGTATATATGAAAAGTGAGGCAAAATATATCAAGAGTTGTCCAAGATGCAATTAGCAAATGTTGCTTATCATTTGATTGCTCAGAGATGGCACTTGGTCACGGGGGTCCATTTACAAGTTATTGGGGTATTGATTCTCGCTAGGAAATTTGATTTCCTGAATTCTTCTTGAGGGTGAAGAATTTGATAAAATAATGGGAGAAAAACAAGCTTGAAAGACCATGAATATATTTTAATATCAAATTCAATCACATGCTCACACTCTCTTTTTCGTATTTAAGGATTTGTGAAATCTTAGGAATGATTAAAATTCCACTCAACATTATTTTAGAAACTAATAAACCAACTGGGCCAAACTTCCACAATTGACTTAACCTTAAAAATTGTTCTAGATTCCTAGAAACAGATATAAGTCCTATATCATGGTAATTCTAATCCTTTTGGGATTAATGTAGATATAGAGATATGTGAAAAGTTCATGAATTGGACTTAGGATCATTTTATCCCTTAGTCTTATGACGGCATCTATAAACTTTAAAAGTCTTAAGGACACATGAATTGTACCTTGGTTAAGGTTTACAAAGAGTTGTAAAACAAACGAGGTATGAGATATTCATGTTGTCAAAATAGATTTTTTAAGCCAGGATGGATGTGAAGTCATGTGTCATTGACTACAGTCTAAAGATGCTTAGGCATGGAGAAACTTTTCAACTTTGACGTATTGATGGACAATGATCTCTATGAGTATTTGATCCTCACATCCTCGCCAAGTTTTATTGATCAAAGTATTGATCTAGACAAAAACTACAATGATAAGGCCAAACCTTTGACATTTACTTCCTCCTCCAAGTCTATAAGTCCTAGAAGTGCAAGAAGGGAAGGTAAAAGGAAGAAATGTTCTTCCTATATGGGAAAATAACTATCAAAGGCATACGAAAGAGTCAAAAAGATTATAGAGAATATAGTTGATATTATTTATTTCTATTTTGGCTAAATAGGCCATTAGAAGCACTAGTACAAGGAATACCTTGCAACTCTTGAGAAGGGCATGTACTTTATTGAGGTGCATTTAGGATGAATTCTTTCTCTTGGATATATGATATTGAATGTGGTTTATTTCTTTGTAAGTTGTTACAAAAGAATAGAACTAAGTAATGTGGATATGATCCATCGCCTTGGCTAAGGAGTAAGAGTTGTGTCCAAAGCCAAAGGTGTACAATAAGTTAGACTTAAATAACTCCATACTTGTATTAGATCTTTGTCATATAGTACCATATATTGTTGAAAACATTATTTCAATTCCTATTTTGGATAGCAAAGGATTTGATCCTTCTATATAAAATAGGATTTGAAGGTATTAAAGAATGGGTGGGCTCTTTAATTGCTCATGGTATACTTAACAAAGGATTGTACATATTAGACTCTTGACCATTACTAATGTACTCTCAACTAACTAAGAAATTAGATATCCAAGAAAATGCCTTTCTATAGCATGCAAAACTTGGTTATATCTCCAAAACTTAGGACAAACAACTTAGAAGCTCTTAAAGCACTAAATGTTAATGGCATTAAGGACCTTTCTATTTGTGAATCTTGTTTGAAGGGATAAATGACCAAAGCTCCTTTGTAGGACAAATGGAGCCCTCCATGAATCTTTTAGATTTGATCCATATAGATGTTTGTAGACCAGTAAAAGTTAGTGTAAGAGATGGCTGTTCTTACTTCATTACCTTTACCAATGATTATAATTGGTATAGACAGATGTATCTTATGAAGTACAAGTCCAAGACCTTTGAAAAGTTCAAAGTGTATAAAAGTGAAGTAGGAAAGTAAAAAGAACTTAGTATTAAAGCCCTTTGATCAGAACGAGGGAGAGAATACTTAAGTATTGGATTCTTAGATTATCTAAAAAAAATCGGATTCTCTCTCCATGGACTCTATTTGGCACACCCCAACTTAATGGAGTAGCCAAGAGGAGCAAACATGCCTTGTTAGACATGGTACGTTCCATAATGAGCTTCTTCGATGTGCCTATATCCTTTTGAGAATACACCTTAATGATGGTAGCGAAGTTACTAAAAGTAGCACCTTCAAAGTCAGTACCAAAACCAACATATGAGATATGGCATGGTGAAGCACCCTCTAATTATTATCTAAGGGTTTGGGGATCTCTCACCTATATGAGATGGACAGTAGGAGATAAGTTTGATAGTAGATCTACCTTGTGCAAGTTTGTGGGATACCCATGAGAGTCTATGGGTTATTAGTTTTATGATCCCTTGAAACAAAATGTGTTTGTTTTGAGAAATACCATCTTTTTGGAAAAAGAAATTTCTACAAGATAGAAAAAGCATTGTAATTGAACTTGATGAAGTTCAAGACAATCAATAAATCCCACAAGTAGTAGAAATAAATAAATATCAAAGAGTTTCACACATAACCTCTAATAAGGTCGGACCAAATCAAGAAGTAACCCAAAACGTTTGGCTTTCTTCATGAGATGGGTCAATTAGATAGAGAACTGAAGACTTATGAGGAAGCTATGTTGGGAATAGACTCATGACATTAGCTTGAAGCTATGAGATCTGAAATGGACTTCATGTACTTAAACAAAGTATAGACTTTGGTAGACCCACTAAAGGGAATAGTTTCAATTGGTTGCAAGTAGATCTATAAGCCAAAGCTTAGGGTAGATGTAGAAGTGGTAACTTTTAAGATGCGACTAATGGAATAATGTTACACTCAAAGACCTGGTAACAATTTTGAGGAAACCTTTTCACTGGTTGCTATGCCTAAGTCTATTTCGATTCTACTTGCCATAGCTGAATATTATGACTATAAGGTATGACAAATTGATGTGAAAACCGCTTTTCTCATTAGTGATATTGAAGAAGAAATTTATATAGAGAAACTACAAGGTTTTATATCTAAATGGAGTAAGCAAAAGGTTTACAAACTCCAAAGATCTATTTATGGATTCTAATTGGCATCCCGAACTTGGAACATACATTTTTGATAAGATGGTTAAATTATTTGACTTTGTCAAAAAGGTGTGTAAACCTTATGTTCATAAAAGGTCTAATAGGAGTAACGTACAGTTTATTGTGCTTTCATTGATGACATCCTTCTCATTGGGAATGACGTGGGAATGTTAGAGTGTACTAAAGCATGGTTATCTACACAATTCTTCATCAAGATCTTGGAAAAACATCCTACATATTAGGAATATGTATCTATAAAAATAGATCGGGAAAGATGCTAGGGCTTTCCCAATTCCAGTATATTGAACAAGATATTAAAGAGATTTAGTATAAAAGAATCCAAGAAGGGATTCCTCCTTTTGGGGTGTGATCTATATCTTTCCAAGTCTATGCCCCCTTAGACTGTCGACGAGAGACACAAAATATCCTACATACTTTATGCATCTATTACACAGAGGATAATTGTATGCCATTCAATGTACAAGATTGGATATAGCACACTCACTAAGCATTATAAATAGGTTCTAATCTGATCTCGATGAATATCACTGAAAGACTATCAAAACAATCCATAAGAAGGACTAAAGGCTTATTTTTTGGCATACAACAATGGAGAATTGAAACTCGCAGAGTTTTTGGATATTAATTTTCAATCTAATGTGGATGACCTAATATCTACTTTTGGATACATATTTTGTCGTAATGACAGCATAGTGTGTTGAAAGAGTTCCAATTAGACACCATGGCCTAGATAACTGCTAAGGTGAAATACTTTATGGTTTTGGAAACTACAAAGGAAGGTGTTTAGATAAAAATTTTATCCAAGGGTTGGATATAGTGCCTAGCGTGCATGAGCTTATAATTGCCTTAGGAAGGTAATTTAGGACTTTAGCCAAGATCTCATCAATAATCCAAACATATTAAATGCACTATAATTTGATATATGATATCAATTGATAGAGGTGACAACTAAGTGGATAAAAGTTGCCTCCGTTGAGAATATAGTAGAACTACTAAATTAATCCCTAAAAGCCAAAGGGCTTTGGAGGACATCTTATGATGAAAGGTCTCAAGGCCACAGTGCATTGGCTTTAGAGCAAGTGGAATTTTGTTGGAATAGTTTCCTACAATTAATGAGATTGGCTTTATAAACTATTTCACTTATGGTACAATCTTGACTGAATAATATTCTTTATATGGCCATCTTCATTTTATGCTTTTCACTTTCACTAGTATTTGGATAAAGCCCTTAGATCGTCTATGATTCCAAGACTTAGTCTGGCCACCATGGAATAAGTCTCACATAATTGTAATTTTAAATCTTCCAAGTTATCGGATCATATGAGATAGGACATCTAAGATCTAAATAAACTTGCACTAACAATGCATAAATCTAAAAGTTGGAGATTGCTCCATTCCATGAGCAACTATATGAGATACGAGTACATGTTAATGGGTGCTTGTTAGAGAATAAGAAATTAAAGACCCACTAGAGAATTTACTAGATAGCTATAATGGTAAGTCAATAATGACTTGTTCTCCTACTTATACTGGTGCATATTATTAATCCTTTAACCAGAGGATCTATGGTAACCTTGTGTTCGGTCCTCATACTTTGACTCTTCCTTGACCACCTAGCAGATGTTTCAATTTGGGATTAGGAATGAGCTACTTGGTATAAAAGTTTGTGAGATCCAACATGGAATCCAACTCCTAGCTATTGTGAAGGGCAACTATATCTCTAATGTGTTTTATGATGATTGATTCTCAAAAATCCTCGCACAAGGTGGTGTGACAATTTGGAAAAAGGGTTTTCCAAAGATGAGGTCACATAACATAGATCAAACATTAAGAATAGAGATATAGTATCAATGCTATAAAGGAGGGGACAAATATCTTGCCTTAGGCCTCTTTCTAGAGATAACATACGAAAGGACCATATTTTCATGGTACGCATAAAGCAATGATGGTTCTTCAAAATATTCATTTTAGCCAATTAGTTGGGCTCTATGAGCTTGAGGTTGGACATCCACCATGGAGATTAGGTACTCTTTAATTAATGAGATTAATTAAATTGAGTAGACTAGTTTAAAATGAGTTTTCAACTAGAATAAATATAAGATATTTAAAAGTCACAAAGAGTTGTGATCTCATATCTAATGAATGGTAGAACCTATTGGGTTACACAAAAAATCCAATTAGCTTCCTAATTGATGGAGCGAATTTTTTAAGGAGTTAGAAAATGATGTCTCCTAATGGACTGACTTTTAGGGCTAAATTTGAGGGTCAATTTTGGCTTGATTGATTTAAGTGCTAAATTAATCAACTAATTTAAGAGTTAAATTAGACCAATAATTATGGAGTTCATTATTTGGTGCCAACATGACCATCAATTAATCAAGTTAACTTAAAGAGTTAAGTTGACGAATTTAGCTTAAGGAGTTAAGCTAGTTTGATTTAAAGAGCTAAGTCAAAGGATAATTAATTAAATTAAAAAGTTTAATTTAATTAATTAGGAAGAGTGAATGTTGGAGGGAAGACTCAAATAAGAGATGGCATCTTAATTAATTTAAAATGAGATTTCAAATGTAATTAAGATGCAAATGAAATTTAAATGAAATTTAGATTCAAATTTTGCCACCTAACCATCCCTATTGGCCACCCCCCTCATGGAATGTGTGATGCCACCTTGGCATCACACTATTCCAAATTTATATGTAGATATAAAGATCTAGCCAGCCAGATCAATACTTATTGGTGTGAAGAATTAGATTCTTCATTTCCCTCTAAAAATATTTGCAAGCTAGCATTTCATGTGTTGAAGGCTAAGGTTCTTTCTTCATCTTCCTACCCCAAATTCGGCCTCCACCATTAGCAAATCTCTTGTCTTACTCCAGGTCATGCACTAGAGATTTAGGAAGATCTCATTGGTGTGTGGGTCATTACAATAGAGGCAAGGCGTGTGACTTGCTTATTTTCTAGAGATCTACTTGCTCGATGTCTGACTTTATGATTTTCTTTAAGGAGTTATAGATGGCCAATTGATCTGAAATTTTAACTAAAAATTCTCCAATGTGTTAGATAGATCCATATATTTTTTCAAAATTGTTTGAGGCAATTTGATAGATCGTCGCAATCTTCTTGCTACACCACTAGCAGGCAAATTAAACCAATGAAATGTTCACTTGATACTCCTTGGATTTGTTCATCAAGGTAATCTTCTATCTAAATTTGAATCACGGGCATGATTATATCCTTGATTTTCTTGTAGGAACTACTTACTTTGTTGTTTTGAAGTTTTGATAGTAGATCCTAGTATCTTGCTTTCAGGTTCTTCCAAAATCAGCCACCAAACTATGTATAAATCTCCAATTTCAGGCTCCCTAAGTGTGAAGTTTCTATTGATGATCCACACACCTTGAAGAACTATAAATTCCTCACTCTCTACTAGAATAGAATGGAGGAAAAAGATGATAGGAGAGAGAAAGAGAGGGAAGCGGTTTTAGGGAGAAAAGAGAAGGGAGAGAAATTAGGGAGATAGTTACTCAACACATGAGATTTGCTACCTTGTGGAGGAAAAATGGAAGCATGAATTCAACCAAGCTTGGCCAACTACAAGGGGGTATTTGTGGTGTGATTGGAAGCTTCCGTCATGCCATGCCCACATGTGCCAATGAGCTAGATTTAATTCCAACTAGAATTGGACTTTTAATTTCATAAACTAAAAATGCCAACTCAACAAATTCAAATGGACTCCTCCAATTTATTTCTCCTCCAAAACTTAAATTTCCTACCTAATTAAATTAAATCTTTAATTTACTTAGTTTAGCTTCACTCCTCAAGTCAATTATATCAACTTAGCTCTTTAAATTGACTTTGACTAATTAAATTGTCACATGACATCAATTAAATTAAATTCTTAATTTAATTAGCTTAATTTAACTATTTAAATTATTTTGATTAATTTAACACTTAAATTAATCAAGCCAAAGTGATCAATTGATAATTTTCCAAAAAATGCCCAATTATTTTTTCTAGCTCCTTAGAAAAATCTTCTCATCAAATAGGAGTATTCTTAGGTTTATGTGTGTGACCCATTTAGTTCACCAATCCATTGGATATGGGCGCATAACTCTTTGTGATATTTTAAATATTAAAAATATTTAAATTAATTTAAACTCATTTAAACTAATAACTCAATCAATTAATCTCCATTAATTGAAGAGTACCCAATCATTATAGTTGATGCCTAGAACAAGCCCATGGAGTCCAATAAATTGGAGAATTGAATTATTTTGAGGTAAACCATTACCGCTTACAATTTTCGTGTAAATATAGTCCTTTTATCTCCTATTTTCTAAAAAAGGCCTTTGGTGAGATATTTGCTGGCTCTCTAATAGCCTCGATAACTATGTATCTATTCTTGATATTCAATTCCCTATCATAATCTCAACTTTGTAAAATTCCCTTTTTAAATTGTCATATCACTATGCACAAAGATTTCTTGGAATCAATTATCTTAGGATACATAGGAGATCAACCCGTTCTTCATAGACTAGCTAAACGAATCCTATCTTGAGACTAACCAACCTTCATACTTAGGTAGTTTGTGACTAACCTGAGCCTCGAGCGGCCTGCTACATGGTTGGAGCAAAATCAAAACACTAAGACCTAAATATGAGGTTACTATGGAATCTCAAGTTAAAAGACTAATTATATGCACTATCATAAGTTAAGAACTTGCCACCACCTACATGCCATTATGGCTACCTCATGGATTCTCTAAGTGAGCTTTCAGTGAATTTGTTTTCTGACAAACTCCTACTAACATGTATCTTTGTCTAACATAGATTACCTATGAAATGGGGCAACGTCCAACTTCTTGGAATATGTATCATCAGTGTAAGTTTATCAAAATCTTAGATGCTATGTCTCATTAGATTCTATAACTTGGAATATTTAAAAACATGACCATAGAGATTTGTTTCATGATCACCATCATATGTGTGAACAAGTGCCTTTGTTTTATATGATTTAAGTTTTCACCCAAACGCATGTGAAGAAATCATAAATGCAAAAGATGAAGGTGGCCTTTTTATTGAATATCATTCAATCAAAACTGTTACATGAATCAGTTATATATGCTAATCTAATTGGCTTGCGGTGCATTATTCCAACACATACGTCTTTAAGGGCCCTTAAAAAGAACCCTTGATAAGGTACTCTAAAAGGCTCCCAACAAAAATTAAGACCTTGAGAGATGTTGGCAGCATTAAACTTTGCTTACAAAATTTTTAGGTCATTCAGTGAGTGAAAAATACTTCAGTAGAAGTCCAAAAAGATCTTTAAAGCACCAATCCCCATAAAAAATTTTCCACAGAAAAAAGCTTTTTGATAGAGTCCTAAAATAGCTCTTTCTATGGAAAAAAAACCTTTTTGCCAAAGTCTTGAAGTGGCCCTTTCCATAGAGATAAACCTTTCCACTAAAGTCCTAAAGTGGCTCCTTCCATAGAACGACCTTTTGGCCAAAGTCTTGAAGTAGCTCCTTCCATGGAAAGACCTTTAATTGAAACCCTCTAAAAAAGTTCACTATCAGTTCCTTTTGGGAGTACATAGCATCTTCTGAAAAATTCAACTATTGGATCCCTTTGGGAGTATGTAGCTCTCTGTAAAAAAACGCCTACTATGGACTCTCTTCGAGAGTATAGGGTAACCATTCTTGAAATACTTGCTAAGAAACATTTGGGAAGACACTTAGTCATCTAGCAAAGGAGGACCACATTAAATGCCCCCGAAGAGAAAAGTGGTGACATCTCAACACCAAACAAATATTCAAAAAAAATCTCTAAGTCTAACGACCCTATACATTGTTGTGCATTTTCTACAAAGCCTCTTGAAAAATCCATGAATACATTTGTTGTTATCCTAGCATTTGACCACTCAACTTGAGCACAGGAATACCTTTTTCCCTCGGAGGTCTTCACCTACACTAAGCAGACTGATGCCAACATAAAATGTGACTCCATGACTCCTAAAGAAAGCTTCATTAGATGTTACACTATAGTCACTTTAATCTTGTATATGTGCAAAAGTGCTTATGATGTTCTATCAATTAACTCTCTAGGTCTCCAAATGACCATCAAAGGGAATGCGCCAATAGTAATTTGGTAAAAAAATAGCATACACGTGAGCAATTAAAAAAGGGAAAAAGTCACACCAATGACTGGGCATTGGACACCCAAGTGACAACCCCAACCAGGTATCTAAGTTCGATTTCCCTACACGTACATTCAAGATGCACTTTTGTTATGATACTTAATAATGGCATTCTCATGCCTCTCATCACTCAATTTTCAAAATATGAGAAGCAAGGTCAACAGTCATTCAATTGGTTAAGTGCATGCATGACACTAAATAAATGGAAATGAAGCAACTCTATTGAAATCAAACAAAAAACAAAAAGGTGTCCAACTAATACTTAGCCTCCA
The DNA here is from genome assembly GCA_014898725.1 of Jacaranda copaia. Taxonomy (NCBI): domain Eukaryota; kingdom Viridiplantae; phylum Streptophyta; class Magnoliopsida; order Lamiales; family Bignoniaceae; genus Jacaranda; species Jacaranda copaia. The sequence continues at coordinate 2,503,576 of JACGDI010005296.1, forward strand.
AAGGTGAACATTTGTGAGAAAATGAAAATACTAAATAAATGTCTAGACATGAATCCTACTTACTATTGCTATCCTAAACTAAGTATCTTTATTCTTCAAAAGTTGTTTCTGCTTGCTCCTTCACAATAACTTTTTCTCCAATTTTGGGACCCTTCTAAGATTCCCTAATAGCAATGTTGATTGAGATAGTAGGATCCAATATCCATAATCGTAAATCCTCTTTAGAGTATCGTCCAATCTTATCCAAAATATGGGACAACTCTAAATAGTTTGTTCATAAATCACCATCACCTCAATATTTATTGCTTAAAAGAACTATCCAGAGCCCTCATACTTCTCTGCCATATCCTTACAAGTCATGATTTTAAGTGTCTTCCCCAAAAAATATTGGCACATGTGTAAATGAGATGCTCTACCAACTAATGAAGGAATATAAGAACTTCTCATCACTTTTAACCTCTTTAGCGAAGCTAGCCTGCAAGAACTTATGTTTCCTCAGCAACTTAGTTACCTCTGCCTCTTTCTGACTTATTGTTGAACCTCTCTAGTAGCCTCAACCTTAAGAAGTTTCACCATCGCCATAGTTTTCTTTGCTCGGCAGGACATCTACTCTACTAAGTTCTAACTTCAACTTAATAGTAAATTTTGATTTCATAAAGGAATCGACCTAACATCTTTTGAAACTGTAACTCTCGCAACAAGATATAAAGATTTGATAATATGATAAGTATAGAAGCTACTCCATATCTAGTTTATACCTTGCCATCTAAATAAAAATGTGAAAGAAATAATAGGATTGGGATCCAAAATATAAAACCAAAAATAGGCAAAAAATAACTCAACTATTCCTTCCCAAGGATCATATTCATTCTCTAAATAAGGATTTAATTGCAGAAAAATTACCTTTGTAGATCAACGCAAAGGAAAAGAGAAGATTACTCCAATGAACACTTCAATAGAAGATCTACATGCAATAGAACATGCCAACAATTGGTCCCAAGCTCCAAAAGTCAGAAAATTTGGCAAGTTGCTCCACCACAAATCTAATAAGTTGCTATTAAAATTTCACTCAAATCAAAAACTATTTGGTCACCTAAATCAGCTCCTGATATTTGGTGCAAACAATGATCCACTAAGGAATTCGAAGTCCTCCAAGTGTATGACCTCTAATGACAAATTCAACAAACCTTAGGCAAGCACTAAATCAACCTAACTTATGCCAGAACAAGTGAGGAAGAAGGTGAAAGGAGGCGGCTATGGAGGAGAAAGGCAGAGGAGAGAATTTAGTGTAAATCTTCAACAAAAGAATATCACACTTTTGGAGGGAAATGAAGAATGTGCCAACTAACACTTTAGATGGCTAGCTAAGTGGCCTATTTATAGAGGCGAGAGAATGCTAGCTGGAATCACACCTTCCATGCTTGTTAGCCAACTTGCCAACATGCACTTACATTTGCATTTCATATGCATTTGCATTTAATTAACATTTACATTTCACCTCGCAAAATGAAATGCTGATAACCCTAATTCAAATTCAAATAGACTCTCACATTTGATTTCCCACCAAAATTCAAATTCTCATTTTGTTAATTTAATTAATTTTGACTTAACTCCTTAAGTCAATTAACTTAACCTTTAAGTTAATTAGTGTTAACTATTTAAGTTGACTAATAAACTGTCGCATGACCCTAATTAAATTAACTCCTTAATTTAATTGGTTTAATTTAACTTTTTAAATTATTTTGATTAATTTAGCACTTAAATTTATCAAGCTAATATGACAAATTAAAATAGTCACTTATCCCTTTCTCAAATCGTCTAGGCATGAATTTTCTAACTCCTTAGAAAATTCATCCTATCATGTAAAAGCATCCCATAGGCTTTTATGTGTTATCTATTAGGTTCCTCCATTCATTGAATATGGGCTCACAACTCATTGTGATATTTTGAATACTAAAATATTCATATTATTTTAAACTACTGTAAACTAACAACTCTTTCAATTAATCTCTATTAATTGAAGAGTAGCCAACTCCATGATCGACGTCTAGCAACAAGTCCATGGAGCCCAACTAATTAGTTAAATAAGTTATGTCTTGGTGAGCCATTATAGCTTATACTTACCATGCAAATACTATCCTTCCATCTCCTACCTCCTAAAATAGGCCTAGGAAAAAATATTTGTCGGCTTCCTAATAGCCTCGATAACTATGTCTCTACATCCAATGTTTGATTCCCTTTTATGAACTCAACTTTGAAAAAATATTTTTCCTAATTGCCATACTACCTTGGGTAAGATTTTCTTAGAATCGATCATTATAGAATACATATGAGGTACATTCGTCCTTCACAATAATAAGGAGATGGATCCCATCTTGGATGTCACAAATCTCCATGCTTAAGTAGCTCATGCTCAATCTCATCCCCAGATGACCCACTAAGTGGTCGGAAAAGATTCAAAGCATAAGGACCTAAACATAAGATTACTATAGATACTTAGGTCTAAGGACTAATTATATGCACTATCATAAGTTGGAGAACTTGCCACTACCAACTTGACACTATGGCCATCTAGTAGATTTCCTGGGCAGGTCTTCAGTGAACTTGTTCTCTAATATACATCTACTAACATACATCCATATCTTACATACATTGCTCATGAAATGAATTAATATCTAACTCCTTCGAACATGCATTGTTAGTGCAAGTTATCTAAATCTTAGATACCCCATCTCATAAGATTCTGTGACTTGGAATATTTAAAATCATGACTGTAGAGACTTGTTTCATGATCATCACTATATGCGAGACCAAGCCCCATAGTCTTATATGATTTGGAGCTTCAACCAAATGCAAGTGAAGTATAATAAGCATAAGATGAAGATGGTCATTTAATAAAAATATCATTCAATCAAGATTTTATTACAAGTGAAATAGCATTACATGCCAATCTAATTGGTTGTAGGGCACTATTCCAATAAGATATGGGGGCTCATGGAAACCATAGTTATTAAGAGTCCTCTCAAAGATACTATCTAAGAGATACTCTTCTACTAAATGATAGTCACACCAATCAAAAGAACTTTCAAAGCTCAATGTGCCAACTTTACAACAAGATCTCCATGGGTCGCATTAATGTAATGTGAATATATGTAAAGGGTTCTTGAAAAGACCCCTCCACAAGGATCTCCAAAATGGATCCCAGCACAAACTAAGAACCTAAGAGATGTTACAAGCATAGAATTTTGCCAATAAAATTTCTATGCTATCCACTAAGTGAAAAGATTCATCAAATATCCCAAAAGATCTTTGATACACTATGCCTCTTTTTTGGATATAGGAAATGGAAGGACCGTATTTGTATGGTACGGGTAAAGCTGGAATAGTTCACCAAAAGCATCATTGGCCAATTATTGGGCTCAATGGGCTTGAGGTTGGACATCAACTATGAAGATTGGATACTCTTCAATTAATAAAGATTAATTGAATTAAGTTGATCAATTTAAAGGAGTTTAAACTAACACGAATACAAGATATTCATGTCACAAAGGTTGTGTGCCCTTGTCCATTGAGTGGTAAAACCTAATGGGTCACACATAAATGCCAATCGGCAATCCTAAATGTTGAGGAGAATTTTGTAAGTGTTAGAAGAATTCCAAGGCGGCAAAAAATTGAGGGAATCGATCGACTCAATTTTTAATCATTTCGATGTGATCAATTTAATTATTAAATTGATCTATTTTATTTAATTATTAAATTGAGTTGAATTAAGATCAATTAAATTAAGTGCTAATTTAATTTGGTGCCACATGACTATCAATTAATCAAGTTAACTTAAAGAGTTATATTAACAAAAACTTGCTTAAAGAGTTAAGTTAGTTGACTTAGGTTAAGTCAAAGTTTAATTAAATTAACGTGTTTAATTTAATTAAAATGAAGAAATGGTTTTAAAGGGAGAATTCAAATGAAAAGTTCATTTGAAATGGAATTAGAATTTATTTGGTTGACATTTCATAAGATGAAATGTAAATTTCAAATTGAATTCAAATTCACACTAATTAACATGAAACTTGTAAGATAATTGTAAGTTGGCATGCTTTGGTGGTGCCCCCCACCTTGACGAAGGTGTGATTCTCTCATGAGTTGAGGCTTTGCTCTCTTCTTCACCTCCATCTCACTTTCAACCTTTTTCTAGATCTCTTTCTCCTTGATTTTTCCAGCTAAATTGAGGAGAAAGGATTGTCCATTGGTATGTGGACTTTGGCATTAGAGGTAAGATGAATTTCAAATTCCTTATTTTTATGATCCTCTATTCCAACTGTGACTTTTTGGAGTTTGTTCGAGATCTTACTAGAGGAGTTTGGAACTAAATTACACTCTCCATTGAGTTGGTGAAATTTTGGTCAAGATTTAGCTTGAATCCAAGGTAATTTGCCCAACCAAAAGTTGATCACACTTTGCTACACCAGAAGTAGTCTGCTCTCGAGAAAAGAAGCACGACTTCAAGTTTTGATTGGATTTTGCTTAAGAGGTAACAATCTAACCTTAATTCATTTTATAGGCATGATTTGGATCCTTGGAAAGATGTAATCTAAGTCAGGTATTAGTTTTTGAATGTTTTAACTTGAATCCCACCATCAAAAAAACTAATTTGTGACCCCTTTGAGACCGATTTTATTTGAAACATTGAAAAAAAAATAGTAACATATTAGTGACCCATTTGTGATGAAATTAGTGACCCCAAACATGGCAGTCACTAAGTAGTCATTAAATTACTGACCAATTTTTCTTGGGTCATAAAAGCAGTCATTAAATAATCATATAATACTTTAAGTTAATTTGTCTATTTATATTATATTTTTATAAATTATAATTTAAATAGATAAATATTACATATATAATTATATAATACATTTAAATAAGTTATTGTTTGTATAATCAAATAAATTTTAGGTATAATTAAATAATATATTTTTAATTTAATAAATAATATCACATGTTCAGATAACATATAATATGAAAATAGTAATATCTATTAATTATTAATCATGCCATTTCTTAGAATTATAAAAATTTAATTATCGCCTAATATTAACGTAATAATCTATTAATTTAATAAATTAGGTTTAAATAATTACTTTATTTATTGCTAAATAATTCTTCTAGCAATAACGTTTTAATTCTTTAATGCTTTATGTTATTTAGATAACTTATTATATTAATAAAAATTAATTTATTTATTTATCTAAATGAATTATTATACTTATATAAATTATATTTTATACATATAAATAACTATATATAATTAAATATTCTAATAATATATTGAATTTACTAATCTATCTAATATGATATATTAGTTAATAATCTATTTCATATAATAATTGATTACATATAAAATTAAATATAATAATAAATTAATTTCAAATAATTATTTTGTTTATTACTAAATATTCGTAAATGAATATCTTTATTAAATAATTAATTAAGTTTTATATACACATAAATATGAAATAATAAATAGTTAAAATAGTTTATTTTAATTAAAATTGGAATTACGTTATAATTTAATAATTTTTTTATGTAAGTCAATATTAATAATATCAACATATAATTATGATTTCATATATATTTAATTTTAATTAATGAATGCTTTGTTTAAAGTAAGACACCCTTTGTCATTTATAATTTTAAAAAAATATAAAATATCAAAATAAATTATGACTTAAATTAATTACGCATCATTTCTTTACAATCCTTACATATATATACATATACATACATATCATCAAACTAAAATATACATATATATTACATAAAATATCAATTTTTTTCTATAAACTCAACAAAAAAGTAACTTATTTGATATCTACAATAAAATTTGTCCCTTCACCAAAACATTAACAAACTAGCAATTCATTTTCAAACAATTTTCCCTATTTTCAAAAAAAAAAAAAAAAACAAACTATTGGCACTTTCTCCAATTTTCTTCCAAAAATCTATTTTTCCAAAATTGTTTTCTCAAAAATGCCCAAAATGCAAATGAACAGAGCTAAAGTGCTTGGATAATAAGATCTTGGAGCTTATAAGATATTAATAATAATAATTTTATAATTAATATAATTAAATTTCAACAACCATGTCAAAATCTTAAATATAAGTTAAAAAGTCCTTACCTTTTTAAAAAAAGTTTATAAATTTCTAACATCGGATTTTAGAATCTTTATAATTTCTTTTCTTAAAAAAGATTATGAAACACTTTTTGACATCTTATAAGCTACCAAATATCTCATAAAATGTTTTGAAAAGCTTATAAACTCACCCAAACAACCTTTAAATATTTTACAATATTTAACTATACTCTATACATATAATATAAGATGAATATATCATTTCACAATTTTATTTTGTAGATTTGTACTATTATTAATTTAGAAAACTAATAAAATTTATCTAAATATAAAACTTAAACACTAAATCCTAAAATCTCACAACTTCTATAAATTTTAAACCCCCAAATATTAATAATAGTGAATATTTTTATTGATTAACATTATTATAACTATATGTCTAAAATTAAATGTCAATATTCAATAGTTATCATAAAATCTAATTTTTAAATATTATATCAAGATACAATATGTAAAAATATTAAGTATCAAAATATGAATCAAAATCATGTATAACAAAATAGTTAATATTAAATTTTAAATGTAAAAATTTTAAAATTAAAAAAATTAATTACTAAATTTAAATAAAAATTATCAAAATAAAAATATAAAAAACAAGAGTGACAAAATTAATAAACCCTATCACCCTTTAAATTTCATTTTCATTTCCCTCTCACCCATTTCATTTCGCTCCCCACCCCCCCTCTCCTCTTCCTTTCTTCTTCTTCCATCCTTTTTTTTTCTCACTATAACATTCTCGCCAACATTGTTGCCAGCAAGATGCTCGTGTTGAGAGCCAAACGTAGCTAGCCCCGCATCTCTCGTTAGGAGCCATCAACTGTTGGGTCTCTTGACAAGAGGCTACTAGCCTCCCCATCCCTCTCTTTTTTTTAAAAAAAATTATTATTATGCCTATTTCCAGTATGCTTTTCAATTTATGCCTTGTTTTTTTCTCTATAATGTGGTTTTTCAATTTCATTTCCATTTCTAAATTTCTTTTACTATGACAGAATCTCTCCTACGAATTAAGGATGTTAACTATTTTGATTTTCTTCTACTGAACTTATTTTTTAATGTTCTTATGAAATTTATAGTTGGAGTTGCTTAGTTATTGCTTCTTGTTGCAAGGTCGTAATTGACAATGATTATTGTGAGGATGCAGCTATAATATAGGTATGCCTCATTTCTTCTTGATTGACATTAAATGATTTGTTTAATCATTAACTTTTGGAATCTAGATAAAGTTCTTTTATTTATCTAGATTCATGTTCAATAAATCTTTATTAGTGGATGGTTTTTATTTTGTTTAGGTTGATAGTGTCTATAAGTATGGAATTCTCCTTGAAGTTGTCCAAGTACTAACAAACTTGAAACTAGTGATTAAAAAAACATGCATTTCGTCTGATGGTGGTTGATTCATGGATGGTAAGTTTGTTACATGGAAAAAAACAAAGTTAGCATTGCTACCATAGATTGGCTGGGGATGGGGGGAGGCTGGGCAGTTAAAGTATGCTTGGTTTTCTTTAATGTACTTAACAATTTTCTCCTAAGTCTAGAAGTAAAAATATTCTAATTTTTTTTATTGGAATTAGGGTTTTTCTATATAGCCATTCATAAAGCACACAGCTTTTGTAAATTTAGGATGTTGGCAATATCTTGGTTAATTTTGCTACAGCAAGAACTCTTTTGCTTTGTGGTTTACTATTGGTAATGAATTGATATGATTGCTCCAGAAATTGTTACATGATGTCAATTAACTATCACTTTCCTATTTTCTTATACTTCCTTTCAGATAGTCCTACTATATCCACATAGTTCTTTAACCTATTTATTACATTAAGATGAGAAAACTTAGAATTAGATTTGTTAATGTTCCTTCTAGATATTATATATAAGCTTCTGATGTTGGGACTAAAAATTTTATTACTGATATGTAAGTTCTGAGTTAGTACTACAATGAAGCAAGACCTGACCCAAATTATTCGTAATTGGTTTTTGCTTATCAAATGCATAAGAGGCTTGCATTTGTCTGTTTTGGATATTTAAAGGTAGACTGTAAAATACATCAAGCAAGGTGGGGGATTTGCCATGTTATATGATATTCTAGCCCAGGCATGTATATAGTAACTTCAATACCAATGCTCTTTTTGCCTAGGGGTGAAGTTCACAATGAACTATCTATTAAGGCCATATGTTTACATTATCATTTCCTATTTCTTACCTTGGATGGTATATTTTTATTTATAGCAAAAGCTACCATGGCAACAATAGATGCAGTTGAGAAGTCATTAAGACTTGTAGATATAAGGGTAGCAAGGTTAGGAGTCAAGTGGAAGAACTCAATTGTCAACTGGATAAACTACATACACGGGAAACCTCAAGAAGTGGCCTAAGAAAGCCTAGATATATTTGCTAGCTATGGCACTGGCATGGTTTGGACTTGTAAGCTCCCATCAATCTGAAAGACCACAACAAAATGCTAACAAAATGTAGTTATCTGAGCCTTTTCTTTGATTCTTTTGCTTGTGAGTCCTTTCTATTTTTTGGCTAATAATAGAATTTTTAATATACTCTTCTTAGCTATTTGGTTTTGTTAAGGCACTCATCAATGTCTACTAGAAGAGTCATCTTAATATGAATCAAATTTTTAAGTTTGATTTATTATGAACTGAATTATATAATTTAAGATATTGCATTTTTTGCTCAATTTCCCAACACCTTGCATGTTTGCACTTATATATTTGTGCATATGATATGCATCTTTTTATTTATTTATTTTTAATTTAGCAATAAAGGCGTTAGAGTAAATTAACTACATGTACTTAAAAACTGAGTAAGTTTGTCCAAATTAAAGTTTAATTTTTTGAATTAAAAGCAAAGTTTAGTTTGGTGAGTGAAGTAATTGACTTATTTTATTTATACCGATTACTATCTTCATGTTTGATGCATTGAGTGGCACTTATTTAGATGTTCTATATTGATGTTGAAAAACTTTGAAGAAGCAATTGTATCTTCCATATTTGGTGCCATCAAAATTAAGATTGCTCTATCTTATAGTTACCACTATTGCTTTTGGCATCAAATTTAGAATTTTTACTGGCAAGAATTCGGGCCTTTGTACTTATACAATATTATTGAATTTTTGTTATTATTTAGTGTTATTTGGAATGTGTATTATGTTTTAAATGATGTAGTTTTAAATTGTTATTATTGAGGTCAAAAAATAGGTAAGATAAATATATTAAATTAAACATTATAAACAAAAAAAATTAATAAATCAATGACCGATTAGTGACCCCAAAGGCAATCACTAAATGGAGAAAATATAAAAAAAATTGTGATTACAAGCAAGGGAAATCACAATTTTTGACTGATTAGTGACCCCCCAAAAGCGGTCACCAATTGGCAACAAATGAAGTAGTTGGTCAGATGGCCAACTATTAGTGACCGCTGAATTGATCACTGAGCAATCACTGATTAGTGAACGCTTGTTCATTCTTTTGTAAATTATTTTGTGACAAAATTTAAAAAATTAGTGACCGTGCTAGAAGTCACTAATTTGTGACTAATTTATGACCCCATGGTCTTATGGTCACAAATTAAAATTTGTGATGAGGGTTTTTATGACCGCTGTAAGCAGTCACCAATGCAATCACTGACAATATTAGCGACCCCTTTTTTTGTTGGATTTGTTACCAATGTTTTTTTGTAGTGTCCCTAGTATTACACCTTTTTCAAGTGGTATTGGAGCCTAATTTCATGCTATATTTTGATTTCTCTTTTGATTGACTAAAGTGATGAATTGATCTATATCTTCAAACACTTGATCTAAATAATAGATTGGAGTGTTTGGATGATGATGCTTGTGGCTCCTTTGACGATGAATAGATATTGTGCTAATATGTGTTTTAATTGTTAATTCATATGTTAGTGTAATTTGATTCATGATTAGATAATGTTAAATAGTGATTTAGCATAGGATTATGTTGTATGTTGATATAGCATGTTTTATTTGATGCTTAAGTTGTTTTGGTCAACTTTTGATCCAATTGGATTGGATGTAATTGGAGATTTTTGGAAGAATGTGATTCTCACTTTAACTTGATTTTTGAAGCATATTTGAGCACTTGATTTTCAGTTTAAATGTTGTTTTAGATTTGAAATTTTATTTATATTATTTAGTTTAATGTTTGGAAGGTGTTCTAAAATTTTTGGTGCACAAAAGTTGAGCAATAACTTACTTAACTTGGCCAAAACTCACTAAACTATGCTGCTGCCTAGAATTAGCCAAGCAACATGTGCACCAGACGAGCACCAGCTACCTTGCCATGTGCCCAAGCTGGGCTTGCAGTGACTAGTTGTGTTGATGGGGAGTTTGCTTGATTATTTTGGCTCTTTGAGTGACCAAAAGTATTTTATTTTACACATAATAGGTTGTTGAAATAGGTTGTATAAAATAGGGCTTGCATGTCTCTTGTTCTATCTTGTAAACATTATGAGAGTAGAATCACTAGGAGTGAAGTTTTCTTTCTCTTGTAAAAGTTGCCAAGAGCAAAGAAGATCCATAAATGTATAGGGATATACTCATGTAATAGCTTAATTTAATGAAACCACTTAAAATCAACCGAGTGATGCACCTATGGCTCTAAATGCATCACTTGGCTAGACTGATAGTCATCCCACCCTAGGAGCGTGCTAGGCGCATTTACTTATTTATGTTTTTCATATCCTATTAATGTATGTGATGCATGGATTAAAATATAGAAAACTTAAATAAGATGATCAAAATTGGTGAGATCTTGGCAAGCAAGTTTAAAATCCTTCACTTATAATGTCTAAGTGTTTTCAAATATTAAGTCAAAATGGATATAAATTAAAAGAGAGTTTTAATTAATTCATGCCTTTTACTAAGAGGAGTCTCTTCGATTCGAGATGTAACATACTATGGTTGTTCACAATTCAAATTCAATGGTATCGACAAGGTCAATCGGGGCTACCTTACTTAAAGTGATGATGATCGGGCTATTTACCTTTAACCAAAACAAGTTCATAGATCTAACCCAGGGTGTTGCGCTCAAAGCTCTAGCATACCACAGTAATATGGTAAGTGTATGGTTGATTCTATTTCTTTTTGAATGCTATTAGCTACTGGTCAAGCTTAGTTTACACATAAAATTTTTCTCCTTTAGGTGAGCCAACTATGCTACCATTTCTACAAGAGGTTAGAGCTAGCCCTAATCAATTGGGAGCAACTGTAAGAGAGGGGAGAAATAGAAACGATGAAGGGCGCATCTCGAGTTTGCCCAAGTTAAGGTCCATTAGTTGATAACAGAGGTCAAGGACCTCCACAATCAACTTGTGATGAAGGACAGTCAGCTAATGGCTACAATTAAAAAGAAAAGTAAGGTAGACAAGTTGCTAAATATAGCTTGACTAGATACATAGAATGGCTATGACTCTGGTTGAAATACGGGGTATAATGCTACTTTTTAAGATGCTCGAGTACAGTTTTACAAAAAGCTTATGCTCAGCAGTGGGAGATAGTACAATAATTCTTGTTGTGCTTGGCCTTTCAGGACGCGAACGTTGTCTTCTCCCTCGAAAGTTGTGAAAGTAGTTGGAGTATCTTGGGTATACTTTCCAACGAGAGGACAAAGACTGCATTAGCCCTATTCTCTACAAAAAGATACAAGTGTTTCCCAAACTCGAGGAGTGGACCACAGAAGGTGCCCCAATCAAGACCTAGATAAAGGTGCAGAGGAGTGAGGTTGAGGTGGCAAAAATATTAGCTGCGGTGGCAAAGTAGTTTAAGTTTGCAAACCACTTTGCCTTCAAGATCTAGGATAGCATGGTCGATGCTAGTGAATATCCATCATCCCGCCAAAGTGACTTCCTAGTCAACGAGGCACGACTATCCTGACCAGTGCCAGCTGCTATCCCACTCATCGTTGCAAGGCTTAAGTAGGAGATAGATAGTCCTATGGTGGTTCTTATCTCCTAAAGTGATAAGCCTAATTAAGCTACAAAAAAAGGTGCTCAAGGGGCTCAAATCAAAGGTGTAAAGTTGAGCAACCGCTGAAGTTTCTACCTAAGAGTCTAGTCGCCATGCGAGTTGTTACTTTATAATTTTCTTTTCTTTTTGTAAAGCAACTTTGTTCTCACCTTTTCAAGCTTAATGAAACTACTTCTTTCTCTTCAATGTGCTTCTAGTTATTTACTTTATTTTGGCGCTTTCATTCTTGTCGTATTTGAATAGCTAATAAGCAACAATTTTGATCACGAGGGACATAACTCTAATAAAAAGAATCATGGTCAATTTGAATCGATAGAAATGAACATAATAAAATTAATCCAAGATATTGGTTGACTTTGTAACCGATTAATGTTATTATTATTGTACTGAAATGGGTGCTTTTATCAAAATGATCGTGTTGACTTGATATTTGTTTTCGACTATAGGGTTGAATTTTATTTTTGTTAATCAAAAAAGGATCATAAACAATTAAAGTAATTAAGGAATAAATATTTTATTTTCTCACTTTAGTGTGCAATCACATTGTGATGATGTCTTCCTCAATTATGGAATCGAGTCCTCTGTTTAGTCTATTAGCTTAAGACGCCTAAATATTTTAGTCGACCTGAGGTTGACTGCAAATGTCGTGGTGAAAAATCTCAATTTTGCAGCTTGGCACCTTTATTTTGGTTGACTATAGGGTCAACCATAATCTTTGGGTAAAAAAGCCTTGGTTTGGCGGTTTGAAGCCGCTGCTTGCGTTGACTATAGTGTCGATGGTAAACTTTATGCTAAAAAGCCTTAATTTGACAACTTGAAGTCATTACTTGGGTTGACTAAGGTGTTAACTATACGATTGTAAGCTGAAAAGCCTTGGTTAGCTATCTTGAAGTTGTTGCTTGGTCAACTATGGGGTCAACTATAAACTTGGCAGCTCATGGTTTTGAATTATTTGCGAAGGGTTATTGTAGCACTACAAGTGAATGATGGCAAAATTGCTGGAAACTTCATTTATATCAAATAATAGAATGGCCATTACAAGGTTTTTCATACATAAAATTTCTTCAAGTTAATAGCATTCCATAGACATGGAAGCTTGTTGTCGTTGATGTCTACTAGTTGATATATATTATGCTTTGACACTTTGATGACAGTATAAGGCCCTTCGCATTTTCAGTTGAGCTTGCCGACATTATTGAATACTTCCACCTTCTTGAGAACAAGGTCCCTAACATTGAAACTATGTGGTTGGATCCCTTTATTGTAGTTCTATGCCATTTTTTATTTGTACGTACCGTTGCATGGTATTATAAGCTTCCTAACACAGCTCATCAATGGTCTCCAAATTGAGTTTCCTTTTAGATGTGTTTGTGATCAGATTAAAATGGATCACCCGAGCTATGTGTTGTATCAATTCAGAGGGTATAACCACTTTGAAACTATAGACTAAGCTATAAAGGCTACGACCTATGGTTGTACAATGGGTGGTTCTGTATCCCTATAGCACTCCATTGAGGTTATTTGCCCAACTCAATCCAGTCCCTTCTAGTCAGGCTTTGAGGTGATCAAGAACTGTTCTGTTAGTTACTTCTGTCTAGCCATTAGCCTGCAGGTTCCCAACTAAAGTGAAGTGCTAGCAAATTCCCAATGCTTCACACTAATTTCTTGTGTTTCTACTCTAAAATTGTGTTCCATTATCTAAAATGAGGACCTTGGGAAGACCAAAGTGGCAGAAAATGTTCTTCCAAATAAAGCTTTTGATGGCCGCATCGATTATTTTAGGTATTACTTCTGCTTTGACTTATTTAGTTTAGTACTTGACCACAAAAATGATGAATTTCCTTTTACCTGTCATCTTTAGTATAAGCCCACTATATGGATCCCCCATTGGTCGAATGGCTAAGCAACCAAAATGTTTATCATTGATGTAATGAGCTGGTGTGGTATGTTCGAGTGGACTTTGTAGGACAAGCACTTTTAGGTGAAATCGATGGCATCTTTCAATAAGGTAGGCCAAAAGTACCCATATCTGATGACCTTATGTGCAAGAGATCTTCCTCCAGAGTGGTTCCCACAAATGCTTACGTGGATGTCCCGTAAGACCTCATGAGCTTAGTCTAGATCCAAGCATCTTATGGGTGGTTTGAAGATCGACCTTTTGTAAAACTAGATGTGTTTATCAAGGGCAAACTTAGCAGCCTGACCTCTGAGCTTGTGTGCCTCATTCTTGTCCTCTAGAACTACACCATAACTTAAGTAAAGCTTTATTGCATCCTACTAAAAAAAAACTGCTTGCTCGATGTTCCCCACAAAATTCTATTCGAGAATGCCTATTGATGGTTTTCTTATGATTAGAAATGTTATTGTTGTCTCTTATCCCTCTGGTTGAGCTGACAAATTTAGACAGAGCATCCGCGCCCTCGTTCTACAATCAGAGTACTTAGTTGAGGTTAATTTTTTGAATAATTGCTGCAGTCTTTTGACCTCAGTCAAGTACTAGCTCATGGTTAAGTCCTTGGCCTCAAAGTTTCCCTCAACTTGTTCTGCGACCAACTGAAAATCTATAATTGCTGCTAGGTGCTCAATTACATGGCCTACCATCATCCTCATTCCTACGAAAGGGGTTCCATACTCTGTATTATTGTTGGTAACTAGGTAGTCGACCTTGATTGCAAAGTCATACTCTTTCTTAGATAAGGAACAAAATGTAACACCTATTCCTCCTCCAACGGTAGTTGCTGATTCATAGACATATAATGTCTAAACAAGAGGGGTGTCACTATTTTGATCATGGAGGTTGATTTGCTTGACAATAAAGTCAGCTTCTATGCTTTTTATAGCCATTCAAAATTGAAAAATAACATTAAATTCTCTCAACTCGATGGCCCATTTGGTCAATCTTCCAAATGTGTCTGGCTTTGAAAGCACTTATTTCAATGATTAGTTTGTCAACACTATGATAGCATGGGACTAGAAATATAGTCGCAGCTTTCGAGCTATGGTGATTAAAGTGAGATCAAACTTCTCAATCTCCAAGTAGTTAGGTTTTGGCCCTTGTAGCCTCTTGCTACAATAATAGATTAGTCGATGATTTTTATCTCTAGTCGATACCAGAACTGAACTAATTGAGGCCTCAAAAATAATTGAATAGACGTGTAGGACTTCTCATAGTTCTGGTTTAGCAAGCATAAGAGGCAAGGATAAATATTTCTTCAGGTTGACAAGAGCCTAATCACTCTACTCAGTCCATTTGAAGCCCAACTTCTTCGCATTCCTAAGTATCTTGAAGAAAGGTACGTTCTTGTCGCCTAAATAGGCAATGAACCTACCAAGAGCTATAATTCTCCTAACTAGACATTGCACATCTCTAACTATTTAAGGTGGTGCAATGTCCAACACCGCCTAAATTTTTTGTGGATTTGCTTCAATGCCCCTTTGACTGACTATGTAACCCAGGAAATTACCTCCTTGAACTCTAAAGGTACACTTTTTTTGATTTAATTTCATGCTAAATGCTCGTAGTATGGAAAATGTGTGGTTGAGATTGAGTAGATGATCCTTAGCCTGCTCTGTTTTAATGATCATGTCATCAACATAAACCTTCATAAACTTGTTAATTTCATTCTTGAACATAAAGTTGATTAGTCTCTGGTATGTTGCCCCTATGTTCTTGAGCCCAAAAAGAATGATCAAAAAATAATAATCCTCATTAGGGACTCAAAAAGGGTCATATCCCTGTCTTAGGGTGCCATGAATATTTGGTAATAACCTTAGACAGTATCCATCATACTTAATAATTCACAACCAATAGTAGAATCTATTAGTAAATCTATACGAGGCAAAGGGTAAAGATCTTTAGGACAAACTTTATTTAAATCAATCAAATCGTTACACATATGCCATTTTCCCTTATTCTTGGGGACGAGCATAATATTATAAAGCTAAGAGGGGTACTAGATTTCTACAATATATCTTGCATCTAAGAGTTTGTTGACCTCCTTCTCGATAATTTAGCATCTCTCGACATTGAAAGTTCTCATCTTTTGCTTTACTAGTTTGTATAAGGGGTCCATGTTAAGATGGTAAACAATAATACTAAGGTCAATTCTTTGGAGGTTAGATGCCTTCTAGGCAAATATGTCAATGTTCTTACATAGGAAGTCAATCATGAGATACTCCATATGATGGCCCATATCAGTTTTGACCCGGTGATCTTATCAGGGTTCCCAAACTCTAGCTCAACTATTTTGAACTCCCCGTTGGGCTCAATCTTGGTATCTTTCAGCTTTCTCTTCTAACTCGTTTGGCTCTCATCAGGCTCTACTACTATTGTGTTCTAGTCTTCTACCAGCTCGACTTAACTGAGATAGTATAATAATTCCATGCCTCCTTTATATTACATAAGAGTTCACTTGTGCCTATTGGAGTTAGAAATTTGATCTTTATGTGGTATGTTGAGACTGGCTCAAAATTTATTCAAAACTGGTCGCCTAATGATGACATTGTAAGTAAATAGAGTGTCAACGACCAAATAGTTGATCATGACACTTCTTCTAGATGGGGCTTCCCCAAATGATGTGGATAGACTGATAGAACCCTCTGGAATGATTTTTGATGCCCCAAAACTAAACAGGGGTGTTCAAATGAGCTCAAATTTCAACTGCCCCAAATTTATCGTCTTCAAGGCCAATAAGAATATAATGTTGGCAGAGCTGCCATTATCAAACAAGACCTTCCTTACTTCAAAATTGATGATTTTAACAGATACCACCATGGGGCAATCGGTGTTGTAATCGCGTCTTATGTTTTCAATGTGAAAAACGTCAATGTCTGTGAAGAAAAATGGCTCTACACTAGTGGAAAATTGGTAAATAGTATTGATCGGCATTGACTTGATTGATTCTAGCCTTCTTTAGGTCTACCTCGTTGCAGATTTTGAGTCCCCTCTAGTGGGACCTCCCTTGATCATGTTAATAACTCCTCAAATAAGTAGGTGGGTGTCCTAAGTAGATTTTTTCCCTTTGTCATCTCTCCTTGAGCCAACCGACCTTTCTCTACAGAAAGTCTAGTTGATCTTGCCCACTTCTGCCTAGGTGGATACAACTACATATTTCCTAAGATGAACTTATCTAATGAGCCTCTCAATCTCATCGTGTAAATTGAAACAATCCTCTGTATCATAGCCCCTTCGCTTATGGAAATGGCAATATTTCTTTGATTTCCTCATGGCCTTTATTTCAATCAATTTCCTGGGTTTCCCCAGCAGGTTATCATGTTGGATTGCAAACAACACCTCCTTCTTCGGGAGGTTAAGTGGTATGTAATCATGAAAGTGTTTGATGAGAGATCGATGACCCTCGCTCTAATATCAATTGTCTTTCTATTTATTCTTCTTCTTATCAACCTCAGGGTTGCTAAATTTAATTATGTTCATCTCCTCCTAGGTTATATATCTCTCCGCCAAGTTAAGTAGCTCCTTCATTAACTGGAGGGACTCCCATACCAAGGCATTGGCACATTCTTTGTGTCTGAGGCCCAAGAAAAGCACATTAATCAAAAACTTTATTATTGTATTGTCAATTTTTGACACTTTTGTGTTGAATCCAGTAAAGAAATCACAAAAGGACTTCTCTTCATTCTGCTTCATTGTGTGGATGTAAGTGTGAAAGAGCTTCGCCTTCCTTCGACTGATAAACTGGTGAAGGAATTTATCACACAACTAGTCGTGTGAATAAATCGGCACTAGCTCAAGCTTAACAAACTAGTCGAGTGCAATACCGTAGAAAGTGGGGACCAACATCTTGGCATATATGTACATATTGTGGCCATCCAATTGCATCATGTGCTCAAATTATATCAAATGCTCATTTGTGTTCAATGAGCTATCATACTATGGTAGTTCGGTTAGAACTTTAGCATTAATGGTGATGTACTCATTGATTATTTCCTTTATGAATGAGGATTTCCTTTCTGTATGAAACCTCTACAGCCCTTCCTACTAAACATTCCCCTTTGAATTTCTTCTCAAAATCTCTTCAAAGCACCTATTCAACTGTTGTGCATGGTAGGATACCTCCTCTCATTCCTCTTGATTAGCCTGAGTTATATTCCTATTTACTTGGGGCCTCTAGTGCTCGACGCTATCATATTGCTAGGCTCAAATAGGTTGAGTGTAATAATAAATAGAATCAGCAATTTTTTCCCATAAGGGTGGTTGGACCTTTTCTCTAGGAAAACATTCAGGGTTGATTTCCCTTTTAGTTGAGGGCTGCCTGGATTCTGTTCGACCATTACTATCTCTAGGAAATATCTCCATGAGAGGTGGGGGTTGCGGAGTTGCGCAGGACACTAGGGCTAGCGGGACTGTATGTTGGTTCAAGGCAACGAACAGCTATGCAAAAATTTGAGCAAATATTTGTTCACTGATCAACTGCATTAGTTGAGGTATGGTCAAAGTGACCACTTGCTCTAGCGGGGCGTTGGTTCCCAGAGCATTTGACCCTTACTAAGGTTGAGGGGGAGGAGAAGATGTAGCCTTTCTATTTTCTTCCCTTTTTAAAGCGACGCATCTATTGTTCACCATTTCTCGATTGCAGTCTCAAGTTTCCCATAAATGGTGCCAAAGTATGAGGATGTAAACTATATTTTACTGGATTAAGCTAGTATTTTTAGTAGTTCAACCTGTCCAATTAAGTGATCCAACTCCAATGGAACTTGGGCTGAGATCTGCAGTCATAAAAAAATGTTAGGCCAATCGAGGTGCCCTCAGCTATGGCACTATGATACTTAAGTCAGTACAGAGTTGACTAGATAAGATGAATAGTAGAGTGAGGGTTTTAGTGAAAAAAGGCACCCTATAAGAGTGGCTAGTAATGGGGTACTTATAGCCTTCTCTAGATAGATGATATGTCCAAAATGCCCCTATCATGTGTGGAGGGTTCTTATCCTAATATAGGAAGCTTAGGTCACCTCCCACCTACTACTATTCCAGGTAGCTTCATCTCCAACCTTTAAGGATAGAGTAGTACACTGGTGGTGTGCCTCCTATTAGGAGTGACAATAGGGGTGGTATTGGGATGGTATACGCCATTAATGCAAAGGCACGCTACCTGTCAGGGCATCTAATGTGGGATAGAAAAGATTCGATTCCGAAACGACCTCCCTAGTTGACTTGGGGGTCAACCATAAAACTGGCTTCTAGGTGAGGGCTGCCATCGGCGGTCACGGTGATCGAGTCCTCTCATCAGTTATGATCAAGCCTGCGTGCTCGATCCCCAGTCTAGTTGAGGGGTGCCAATTTTGCTTATTGCTTAGGTAATAAGGTGAGCAGGTGGTCAATCAAGGTCGACATCCTGACTAGGCCCCAGAGGTGAGATGAACCTAAAAGTGTGCTCTTGGGTTGTTAGCTGTTGGACTGGGCCTGTTGGACCATTCTATATCAATAATTATAGACGAAATCTGGTGTCAAGAGTAATATATTTTAGTTATTAAGAGATCTTTTCCTCACAAGTTGTTTTCTCTTTTAGTTATATAAATTAAATTTGTCTACAGACAACAAAATTTGGTATGAAGAGTAATTCTTGTTAATAACACTATTTATGATGGTGAACATAATAAATTTAAGTTATTATCAAGTATTAATTTCTTACCTTATCTTAGTTTATATGATATTATTACAGTAAGAAAATATTTACGATGATAATATAATTCAATAGAAATTATTTATTTTGAGAAGTTAGCAAGTTATTTAATTAAAGTGTAATATATGTTATTATAATGATACTAAAAATAAAATATACTAATTAGTATTGATGGTAATGGGGTAGGTTTGGGGCTAATTTGGCAAAATTCAAAATTCGCCACACTTCCTTCTATTTGGAACCAAAACTCACCCTATGCTGTCCCATTTCACTTTAGACTTCGAAATTGGCGGGTTCAACTCGCCAGAGCCATTTTCGTTTTTGTCAATTAAAATATATGATCTTTGTAATTCATAGGTTGTCAAATTTGATTAAGATAAACAAACACAAGGGCATTTATACTTATCAAGAAAAGTAGAATCCAACATACAAGATTCTAGGACTATTTCCTTAAATTAAAAATAAAATATCCACTTTAATTAATTTTAATAGATTCTCCATCATTTTTTATGACAATTGATTGAGCACAAAAGTATCATTGCTTTGTTAAAATATATTTATGCCAATACATGTCCTAATTTTTTGATATAATACAATATATATGTGTGTGTAGTATATTATATATTGATATTAGCAATTTTGACACATTTGATGCATAAGCTGGAATTTTATAATATAAATAAATAATACATTCATTTGATTTTTTATTTGTTACTATAATTTTGAATAAATTTATTCAAAATTTTATAATAAATAAAAGGCAATCAACAAAGATGACATAAAATAGAAGAAAAAATAAAAAAAAGGAAATAATTGAAAAATAAAAATACTAGAATAAATATTTTAGTAATTATGAGGATTTAAAAATTAATAATAATAAGTGCATTTAAAAAGGTCATTCAAAAACATACCAAAAAAAATAAGTGTCTATATATAATATAGATTTACTATAGTATATATGTGTTAAATATAAAACAATTAATATGCACAACCATATAAAATTTGTTTTTAAAATTAATGAACATAACAATAATACTTAAATTAGAAGACGATAAGTTCATTAAATTTTAAAAAAAATCACATACAAAATTTATATAATTTTGATATTTATATGAACAAATTATTCTTATAGATGTCATTTAATTATATAGTTTTTTTTAGGTTACCAAAACTATGTAAATATGGCTTCATTATTATATTAACACTATTTTTATTTTCTTTGAAATGATTATTAAATTAAATTATTGAACCAAAAATTAAAAAAATTTGGTAAATATCTTAGTTTGATATTTAGTATGATATTGTTGAATTAATTGGAAGCTATTCTTTTAAATTTTTATTTAGATATGTTGAGAGGTTATAGACACCAATTGATATTAAAAACTTAAAAGAAGTGGCGCCACTTTTTTCTTTTAAAAAAAATCCCCCCTCAACCCCACTTCTCTCTCTCTCCCTCTCTCTCTCTCCCTCTCTCTCTCTCTCTCTCTCATATGTGTGTGTGTATATATATATGTATATATATATATATATATCTATCTGCCTCTATCATTTTTTGATTTAAAATATATTTTCATTTAAACAAAATAATAGCTCATCACTACTTAATTATTTGATTTATTTAAAATATTAAATTATCTTTATTTTTAATCAAATATGTTAAAACTTTAAAGATTTTGTCCATTGAATATATACATTATCCTTAAAATATATTTGATAAGAATTATAACAAACAAAATTTTAACTTTGCGGTATTACTTTCACATAAAATTATTTTGTCCTCAGAATTTATTGTCTTCACAGAAAAGTATTCAATACCAAGGGTAAAAATATAAAAGTTAAAACTCTTTTGGTATTATAAGTCAAATTACGTATGAATTTCCAAGTTGTAAATAAAACAAGAAAGGGAAAACTTCTCTAGTTATAAACTCACCTTTTTGGTCCACAAATGAGAGAAAACCTTCTCTCTCACCTCCCTAATCCCTACTTCCAAGTGCTCCTCTTCTCCAATCCTTAATCCCTAATTACTACTCTCAAACCCTATTCTTGCACCTCCAAAAATTGTATTCAAAGACCCTATTCTACGTGTGCTGTGATTTTCCGTCAGAATTATGGAGTGTGGATATGTAAGAGGATTTTGGATCCACCAAAGGAGAACAACGGTTGACTCTTGAAAATTTTAGAGTAAAATGTGATCGTGGATTAATTTTTTTTATAACTCATTTTTGTAATAGGTACTCTGGCAAAAAAATTTCTGTTATTTCCCCTTTCGGTGTCTTCAAAATTTTTTGTTTCTCATTTTCCATGCAACCTAATATTGAAGTAAATTGATGAAAATGTCAGCGTGCAAGAGCACAAGAACTCAAATTATGGTAACAATTTCATTTTCCTAATGCAAATGATGGCATATCATAGGTGTTTCGGTTAGTTTTGGTTGAATAACATGTTTCCTAGAAAAAAAATAAAGATTCATATTTGGTGTTTGGTCA
Source organism: Jacaranda copaia (assembly GCA_014898725.1). Classification (NCBI taxonomy): domain Eukaryota; kingdom Viridiplantae; phylum Streptophyta; class Magnoliopsida; order Lamiales; family Bignoniaceae; genus Jacaranda; species Jacaranda copaia. The sequence goes on from JACGDI010005296.1 coordinate 2,525,885, forward strand.
GATGAAGAAAGAACACATTTCTTTGACTTGGTGCAGGAATGCCTTTGTCCCAGAGATGAGGATTGAATGCATTAAGGTGTCTCAACTCTACTTAATCTAATAATCTTAGTTTCCAGAAATTGTTCTGAAGCTTTATTACGATGAATGCAAGGTGCCAGATTAGGCAAGAATTCAAGTAAGTTTTATCTCGAAGCTTGTACAATTACAGGATCCAAATTGAGGTAAAAACTTCATTTTCCTTATGTTCAATGTTATGGGAGTTTATTATGAGCTGGATAAAGGAATTTGTGAATGCCTCAAACTTTGGTTATTATTGATTTTTTGCTTTTGGGCTATTATTGAAGATGAAGAATGCCTCAAACTATGGTGGCAATGCACATACATTATGAACTTTTTTGAGGAATATTTGAGGATATCATACTTAGTTAGGTTGTTTATTATGATAGCATTGATTTATTCCTTGTCCACAATGAATGTATAAGATTATTTTTTTGGAAGTAATGATTTATTTCGTGACCTTATTTTTACTTTTGCTGGTCTTAGTAAAAAAAGCTATAACTAAGGAAAATGCTTTATAATGTTAAAAGTTAAAAAAGAGGATATGAATACATTGTTGATGAATTTTCAGGTTATTGAGGGTCATGTGGAGGCTGTAAACTAAGTTAGACTGCATCCGCGACAAAATGCATCCATTTTGATTTTATTTTTCTTCTATAGTTTGTCTTATTTATCTATTTGTTTGAATTACTTATATTTAGTTAAGAATGTTTAAATTTCCTCATTGGTTAAAGGCAGATACAGATCTTGCAACTATTATTGCTTGTAAGGCAATTAATATGGTAGTACAAATTGGCAATAGTTTACCAATGATCTGGATCTTTCATGGTGCTACTTCCATTCACACATGAATAATGAAATTGGCCAAGGTATCAGTAGTCACACTTTTTTGTTGTGTTGTGGCTGATGTATTGTTGATTTCTTACTATAATATACTATTATGTCTGATGTGACATCTAACTCAGTGATTCTCAAGTCAAACGGAGGATAAGTATAATCTCTAAACCTTGGAGGCTGGGATAAAATTAGAACAAACTTAATGGAATTTTCTGTGATTTCTGCATAAATAATTTATACTATTGTGTACAACAGATGCATTGTTCTTACTTTTTTCAATTTTTGTATGTATTTTTTAACCTTCAAATCATGTTGTGGTAGCTCTTTGTAGTTAAATCTGTTCGAACCGAAACTATCATGTTATACGGTAGCTAATGGATCTAGTTTCTTTAAGGTTTTCTTAGATTTCATATGCTTTCCCTTCTGATATGTAAAAGAAACAGATCGACTACGTAATCATATTTTCAAAATATGTTTCCAATCTATGGTTCTTGATAGGCATGAAACAAGCCCTTAAGAGATTCATGCCTACATTCTTGACCATAATTGCAATATTGATGATTGTCCTCCCAAAAGATGCCACTTTAATTTTGATTCAAATTTGCAAAAACCAAGGCTTCCTGCAAGCTCTTGAAGCAGACATTGTAGAAATGGCGAACCTCACAAACAACATTGGGGGAACTAAAAAATGAGTTGCAACAAAACAAAGACTAGGAAAACCTCAAAGCTTCTCACGGCAAGTCTCTGAATCAACTTGCTATTGCTGTGAGCAATTCTAATGCACTTCATTATCTATATGAAAGCTCCTATTGGAGGTTAAGAAGTTTCAAAAACAACAACAAGAGCGATGTAGAGAAATCACTTTTCTGAAGCAAGAAAATACTAGGTACACTAATATCCACCAGCTTTACTTGGGCCATAAGTGGGTACTAGGTGCATTAAACTACGATATACGTGTGAATTGTAGTAGTAGTTCTATATAGTAAATTTTATATAATAAAGCTTTTATTTTATAGATGTATTCTCATGAGAGTGGATTTTAGGATTTTTCTCGCATTAATTGATTGAGATTTTTATCTTTAGGTACGATTGACGAAATACATATAATCATTCTTGTACCAACATTTATAGTTATCGATTTTAATTTAGTTTGTAATTAGTATTTGATTGTTATTATATATAAACTTTAATAATGATTCAATTAACTTTTGCTTTTGCAATTTGCTTGCTAATATGTAAAATGAGCAATCAATTTCAATTTTTTCTACAACCTTTTATTTCTATTGTAAACAAATTAGCAAACAACTTAAATTATTTTGGCGATTATTTTTTGGTCATTAATAAGTATACTTATCAACAATCATTTTAAACTAGTCTGTAACCGCTATTTTATTGTTAATACACACACATTACCAACCAATTGAAATTATTTTTGCAACTAGTATTTGGTTAATACAACTAGTATTTAGCAACCATTAGTTGTATTTTTGTTCACTAAATCATAAAAAATGTCATATATTTTGCGACAGTATTAAAATTACTGCAGCTAATTATTTTCAGGCCAAAAGTATATTCTTTAGCAATGACATTTTACCATTGCAATGTGGTCTCTAAAACTTATTAAATAACACAACTATTGTAACCATTTAAAAACTATTGCAACAATTGACTAGTTGCCAAAAAGTCATTTTTACCAACTAAAACATGTGGTCACTATATGAGTAACTATATCAACCATGCTAATGTTATAGCGGACACAAACTTCTACATTAGCAAGTGAAAAGTTTGTCTCTGATTATTCTATCTTCAGTGAACATTATTGGTTGGTCGCTGAACATGCATCTTCAGCATCCAAATTAATAACTCATCACTAAGCACTTTTAGTAGCTATTCTATTGTGACCATCGTTATTTTGGTCACTATAGGTTTTAGCAACCATTTTTATCCTTTTAGCCACTTCTAATAATGGTTGCTGAAACCAATTTTTCATTCCATGTTCATTTAATTAGCTAAGGGCTTGCATGAATGCAAAATAAATAAAAATGAAGCAACTCCATTGAAATCAAATGAAAGAAACACAAAGGTGTCTGGCCAATTCTTAGCCTCCAAAGGTGAACATTAATGCAAGAAGAAAATACTAATAAATCTTTACACATGAAACTTACTTGTTACTACTATACTAATCCAAGTATCTTCATTCTTGAGGATCTATTTTTGTTAGCTCCTTTGCTATAATCTCTTCTCTAGTTTTGAGACCTTTCTCAAATTCTCTAATAGTAATGTTGACCAAAATGATGGGATCCAACATCCATAAATCCTCTTAAGAGTATCATCCTATCTCACCTAAAATATGAAAACAACATTGAATAGTCTATTCATAGATCAACATTTCCTCCACATCTATTGCCCAAAAAAACTTACCAGAGCCCTCGTACTCCTTGATTAGATCCTTACAAGCTATGTTTGTAAGTGTCCTACCGTAGAGATACATACAAACTTCTCCTCACTCTTAACCTCGTTAGTGAATTTGGCCTTCAAATATTTATGTTTCTTCAGCAACTTAGTCGACTCTTTCTCTTTCTACTCACTGTTGAACTGCTCTGGTAGCCTCCTTCTTACGATATTTCACTATTGCCATAGTTTTGTCTACTCAAGAAGACATTTATTGTACTAACTTCCAACCCCGACTTAATAGCAAAATTTAATTTCACAAAGAAAATGATATGATATACTTCAAAACTTTAAATCTTGCAACAATGACATAGAATTCAATAATATGGCAAATGTGGAGCCACTCCACATTTAATTGATTCATAGCCATCTAAAGTGATAATCTCACAATAGAATGCCATACCAAGCAGAGAAACCTTCAAAAGTGTCATCTTCACAACAAAAACTCCGCAGATCACACTAAGTGATGTAATGTAATCATACACCCCTAAAGGTCCTTGAAAAGACCCCTCTATGAGGCACTTTAAAAGGAGGCTCCTAGTACAAATTAAGAACCTAAGAGATGTCGGGAGCATAGAACGTTTCCAACAAAATTTTTAAGTCATCCACTAAGTGAAAAACATCACCAAATGTCGTGAAAGCACTATAACAAAAATAGCTTTTTACTACAACTTTTTTTGCTATGCCCAAAATGCTATTTCAAAAAATGTGTTATTACAACGAAAATCACTCCATAGCAAAATAAATGCTGAATGATGTTGTTTTATCTTTTGCTACACGCAAATAAGGTAATAAAAAGTATTTATTTTTTATGCCATAACAATTGCAATAAAAAATAAAGTTTACTGTAGGAAAAAAGATTGGCTCTAAAGATTATAGCTAAAAGATTTTGTAGCCATATCTTTTTACTACCAAATTTTACTACTCATTTATTAAAATTCTAAAAAGCTCTTTTTCTCCTCCATACTTTTCTTTTTTTCCTTTTTTCCCCCTCTTTTTTCCTCCATTCTTCTTTTCTTTGCCACGTTTCTTTTTTTCCTCTTGTTTTCTCTCTTCTTTCCCTCCATTTTTCCCCTATTTTCTCTCTCTCACTTGCATTGTTGTTACAGAATCAAGTGCCACCACATTGCACTCTTCTCGCAAACGCGCCACTACCACTCCTATAGCTAAACTTATCTACACTACTATTCTTGAACACACACCTATTGTACCACCGCACTTACCTTGTTGCTCCTTGTGACAAACCTCTACATACACAACTCACACACTCAAATATAAGGTACACACTTACAAAGAATCATGGGACCTATTCTATTCTCCTAATTTTTCTTGTAGATTTTGGTTTTTCTGTCCTTATTTTTTCACCAAAATGCCTAGAATTTGACTGATTTTATTTTATTTTGAGAGCTGCTCACATAATATGCTTGATAGAAAAATTAATCTATCACTTTCTAGTTGTATAGGTTTATAGGTTATAGTGCTACTAGTTGGTCCTATTATGATTTCTCCTGAGTCCCATGGGAGCATTTGCTTTTTAGATTTGAAATTTCTTCCATTGTTAATATGTTCATGGTTTCTACAATTGGTGGGAATATGTGTATAATGCTGGTGGTGGATACATAATAGAAGGAAAAAATATTTTTTTCATCCCATAAGATTTCTCAATTTTTTATTTTATCCTTTATGTTACACAATTTCACACTTAGTCCTATAAGTAAATAAAAATTTACACATTTAGTTCAAAAGTCACCAGAATTTGAAAATTTGACTAGAAAATTTGATGTGGTGCACCAAAGAATATTGAATTTGGAAATTTTGCTGAGTTAGCACTGAAATGGGGTGCCATGTTGGCATGTTTATATATATAAAGAAAGAAATATATCAAAATGTAAAAACAAAAAAAGAAGGGTAAAAAAAATGGAATTACCTCCAACTCAATCCCCCTTTCCCCCTCCCCCCTCCCCATGGCTAGCTGGACTAACCATGATGCTTGTCCAGGCAACCACTGCGGCCAACAGCCACCTAGCTTATGGCTACTATGGCAAGCCGATCATGATAGTAGAGTGCATAAGGAGGAAGGGGTCAATCTACTGGTAGTGGGGCCGGGGTAGGAGAGATAGCAATAGGGATGGATTATGATGTATGTATATGTATATATATGTATTTATAATTTATAGTTGTATAAATATGTGTGAGTATATTAAAATATTATATTTTTATAAAAATATTTATTTATATAAATATATGTGTGTATGTGTGTGTACATAATATATTTATATAAAAGTATATATAAATACATATTTACGTATATATATGTATATAAATATTTATATAAAAGGATAAAAACAATTTGCCATCCGAGCTATGCGTTATTTTACACTTTGGTAACAAAACTTTTGTTTGTTTTTTTTTGTTTTTTTGGTGACACTTTACCATCGAAACTACACCTTTTTTTCACCTTACTATATATGAACAACTTTGGAGGAATATTATAGAAAAACTTCATCACATCAATGCCAGAGGCCTTCTTTTTAGGAATTATAGTCAAATCTTCTAATTTTATGGGCATTAATAGTCATCTCCTTGGTGTAACCTTGCTAAATTGCAAAATGCAATGAACTTTTTCTATCCACTTTCAAGCGCCTATCTCGTTATATTTCAAGTTAAAAAAAAAAGGAGTCTTTTAATGAAGTGATAAAAATATCTTTAGAAAAGATGTCAGCCACCCCTATGATGGAATAACATGAAATATTTAATCAAAACTAGTTCTTGTATGGCAAGGTGAAAGAAAAAGTATAGTTTAGATAGTAAAATATCACAAAAAAAAGTTTGGTTGGCAAAGTGTAAAAATACACATAGTTTGGATGGCAAAGTTTCTTTATCCCATAATATATAAATGTGTAAATAAATATATTCATATTTATATATATGTGTATGTGTGTGTGTGTAAATATATACATATTTATAGAAATATATGTGATATATTCAAGTTAGCAAAAATTTCTTCCAACAAGGTGCCACGTCAATTGGAAATTTACTAACTCGGCAAAAATCTCAAATTCAACAATCTCCAATGCATCATGTTAGATTTTTCAGCCAAATTTTCAAATTCCGGTGACTATCGGACTAAATGTGTAAATTTTTATTAACGTATAAGACTATATATGAAATTTCATAATATATAGGATAAAATTGAAAATCGAGAAATCTTATAGGATGAAAAAAAATATTTTCCCATAGTAAAAAGAAAGTTAGGATACATGCATACATATGCACAATAGAGGTGTCTTTGGTAGTGTTGTTTCGATAGTTTTTATCATGGGTTTGTGCATGGTGGGTAAAAAAATCATTCCAGAGTTACAAGAAGAAAAGGGCCAACAATCATTGCAGGCTTTGTAATGTAATAGTTTAAATTTCTAGAATTAATTCATCCTTTATTTCAATTTTCATTGAAATTAATTAGTACAATGTTGGAATTATGTGGAAGGAAAAAAAAACTTTCAAAGTTTTTGTACAGCCAGATTTAGGCATTATTGTGTTAGGGAACCAAATATTTCTCTTAGTTCAATAAGTAATGTTGATTTGGAAATCCATAAGTAAAATTTGGTTTAGTATTGTGGGCTTTGTCTTGCTGTGTTGGAATTCTATCTTGTTTAAGTCAAGGGCTAGAAATATATATTGGATGTTGCTACACGACTTAGTTTTCTATTTTGCTTGTTGCACAATCTGATGATCTGCATTTGCTTTGTCAAATTTTTGTTAATCGATTTTTATGGCTTTAATATAAATGAAATCCATATTGTTGTTGTTGTCAAACTTTTTGGAAAGAGTTTCTAGTTCTTTTTTTTTTCCCTAATTTAATGCTGCTTCAAGGTACTAAATTATTGATTATGAAATGTGAAAATTTGTTCCCTACTAAAAAACACTTCATGTATATTTAGTTTCAATAAATAAAGTTGTTCCATTGATACAGCTAGTCTAGCCAGTATATATTTGAATAGACAAATGTCCACACAACACATATGCATTCACATGATCAGATTCATTAATTAATTAAGCTAATCAGAAATATTATATTTTACTATATATAGACAAAGACACGCTCTTTATTTATACACAACATGCAAACGACAAGTTCTTGAATTCAATATCTCAACTGAATTGGTGACAAAATCAAGCTCTCTTTCCTCGAGACTCTGAGCTGCAATAGCTTCTACACATTTTCAAGTTAAATTTGCTCCTAATTATGCCTCAACTCATGTTGCTTTTTATCTTTTAGCTACAACAATTTTTCCTTTTTTACCTAGGTGGGTTGCATTGTTTATCTTTGTCTAGAATTTCTTTGGAAATTTGGCTTAGAAAAGTAAGCATTCAACATAAATGCATGTTTCAACACTTAAGTTATTTTATGACATACTAAATGCCTTAAATTCATGCAATCAAAGAACAAAACACTAAATTTTGAAGATTTAAAACTTAAGATATCATCACGATAGACTACAAGCATTTCTTGTCTTGAATTGAATGCTTATGAATAGAAAATCATTAAAAGTCTATCATTATATATGAAGGGATTTATTTCTAGTTCTAATCATAAGCTTTATTTCCTTAATACCAAATTCTGCTGTAATGTGTTTCCAATAATTTTATATCATTTGTAATATAAATATAGAAAACCCACTCATGCCTTTGCTTGATATTCTTGTCAATCGAGATTTATTGTTTATGATAATATCTTGATAGAAGAGAACATGAATATTTTATTCCATTAATCAAGACTGATAGTTCAAAATATACTATTGATAATGTTATTCTTTCTTTCCTTGTACTTGAAGATAATTTAATTTGCTTTCCTTCTGCAGGCTTTTGAAATAGGGTATCGGAGATATTGTGCAAAAGGATTCGAGAGGCCTTTGAGGAACAAAACAGTTTACGGAAATTGCAAGTAAAAAAAATGTTACTAATAAATATACAAAAAAGAAGTGAAAACAAACACTTATTCTTCTTCTTGTCATATGAATTTATGATTTATGAATGCATTTGTGTGATTTTTCAGTATATATATTTATATGTTTAGCTTCCAGTCCTTTACATGCTCGTACAAGTACATTTTTGGGGATAAGATGGGTTGAAATACTTTGTATTTCAGATTTCTTGATAAAAAAACTGCACATTTTCCCATAGACTAGTGACAAATTTATATCATTCTTGATAATTTGTATTATGAAGATGCTAGGGACTTCAATACTAGGGAAAAATTATGTAGTAGTAGTAGTAAAAATATTATTATTATTATCTCTAAATTTCATATAGCGTTAGACAACTGCTAGAATTAATTACGTAAGATATAATTATACTCTAAAGTTGGACTATGATCACTTCCTAAACTCCTTGTTTTTCCACTTTATGGGCACAAACTAGAAGAACAAAGAAAATGCACACTTTGTTTGTTTACAAGCTAATAATGAATGACAAAGAGCATTCTATAAATCTATTCTTTGTTTGTTCCAAATGTTGCATTTAAGTGATTGAGTATAGCCGCTATGATCATATTATTAACTAATAACTTATCATAACTATTTTATTGTAGTAGGTAGGAGTCCTTCAAAATGGATCAAAGTTGGATTGATTTACCTAATCGTCTTTTTGATGCATATATTCATGGAGTTGCTCAATTTTTAGAATTTTCATACTTGAGTAAGCAAGACGGCTCTAGAATTTGTTTTCCATATACAAAAATGATGAAATTGCTTCAACATAATTATTGAAGATGTTATGTTGTATTGCCTTCAGGATAGATTTGATCCTACATATAAGAACTAGACTTGTCAGGGTGAAACTTATCTTCCACTTAATAAGAATCTAGATTTTGAGTATAGTGAAGATGTCGGGATGACATAGCTAGAATACTTCATGATGCAATGGGAATTCATCTGGAAAATGCTAATATAGATAATGATCAACAATCTTTCTATGAGCATTTGAATGATGCCGATGAAGAAATTAGAAGGTTCCTTAAACTATGGAAGGAAATTGAAATTAAATTATTTCTAGGATGCAAAAAAGCAAAAGAAACTATCATTTATCACTTGGTTGTTGCATCTAAAGGTGTTTTTGTCGCTGGTTTAACAAGTTAATTGACCTGTTATTGGGATTGTTGAAAGGCTCATTTCCTGATGATTTTAACTTACAAGCCAACTATTATGAAGCCAATGAAATAACAACAGAATTAGGCTTTACATGTCAAATTATCAATGCATGTCCTAATAGTTGCATGATATTCAGGGATAAAGATGAAAAGCTTGGTAAATGTGAGATATGTGGTGAGTCTAAATGTAATAAGGATGAGGCTAAGAAAATAGCAATGAAGTGGATGAGTTATTTTTCGCTCAAGCCATAATTGAAAAAATTCAATATGTCATCGAAGATAGCTTCTCCGATGAGAAGGCATAGAGAAGAATGTGCAAATGACGGAGTGCTCAGGCATCCCCCTAATAGCCAACATGGAAAAAAATTGTTGATAGAAATCTTATTTTTAGATCATACATAAGCAATGTTAGACTTGACTTGGCAACCAATAGGTTCAACCTACATGGGACAATGAATGTTAGTCATAGCATTTGGCCCATTGTGCTCATGACCTATAATTTGTCGCCTTAGCTTTGCATGAAACAACCTTCATTTATTTTTTAAATTATTATTGATGGACCTAAGGACCTAGAAATAAAATTGATGTATATTTGCAACCATTGATTGAAGAATTAAAAGAACTTTGGAAAATTGGGGTACAGACTTATGATAAAAGATGAATTGTTCCAATTACAAGATGCATTATTGTAGATAATTAGTGATTTTCCAGCTATAGTCATATATCATGTTGGAGTACAAAAGGTGAATTTGCTTGTCCAAATTGTGGTTTAGAGACATGGGCTAAGTATTTGAAAAATATCATAAATATTGTTATTATGGTCATTATTGTTTCTTACCAAGCAAACATAGATTGTGGAAGGATGGGAGATGGAATTCGAGGAAAAGCCAAGTCCAATTTTAGAGATGGAGTTACTACAACAATTAGAGGTGTACTTACAAAATACCAAGAAGATAATTTGAGAAAGAAGACAATGCAACATAATGTAAGCTCTTTAGCAAAGAAGAGAAAAACATGTGAAATGATTGAATCTATTTGGAAGGGAAAAAAAAATATCTTTTTTGAGTTCCCTTTTTGGGCTAGAAACCATGTGCACCACAACCTTGATGTCACGCATATTGTAAAAAATATTTGTGATAACTTACTCATTACACTATTAGGTGTTAAGGGTAAAACAAAAGACAACCTAAATGCTAGGCATGATCTTAAAGAATGGGGAATTAGGAAACCCTTATACCATATTCCTAGAGCTTTTGGTGGTTTTTATTACCCCTGCAGCATCATTTCTTTCTCTGCTAAAGAGTTTGAGGGCTCCTGAGGACATGCATCCAATATTCCCTGGCATGTACAATAAGAAAAGCTAAGGCTCGGTTCTTCTTCGTTTTCCCAGTATATTTTCCAACTCCCAAAATATTCCCAAAATCCATACACATTCTCCAATCCTTTTTCCTAAAAATAAAAAAATTATACCCAAAAAACCCCTTCCAAAACAATCTCAAAATACCTTACATCCTAAAACCCACACCTTCCCCACCTACCCCCTCACTTTCTCACTCTAACTTCACATCACCCATTCATTTATTACTATCCTACTTCACTTATCCATATATATATATATATATATATGTATATATATATACTTATATTTATATAAAAATATAATTTTACTAGTTATAAAATTTTAAAACTTGTGTTTAAAAATTTAATTTATTAATTGCTAGAAAAAAATAATTAAATTTAATTAAATAGTATTTATATTATTACTAAACAATTTATTTACTAGATACATATTAAATTAATTAATTTAATTAATTTAATTACTTATTAATTAAATAATGTATTTAGTTATATTTAATATTTAATGTATTAATTAAATGTTACATTTATTCATTTAATAAAAAATTTAAGATGTTTTAATTCAATATAATAGACAAATTAATCTTCTTCAAAAAAAATTAATCTTCATTAAACATTAATATTTAGATTTATTTAGAATTATAATAACAAATTTAACTATTATTTATTATTATATTAAGTTTAATAAATTAATATTAAATAATTAAAATAATTATTGATAAAATTAATTAAATTTAAGTAAAAATTATTTGAATGATTAGTAAGTAATTTACTTACTAAATAATGTTTTTGATGCTGCAGTGAGC